>CAUYLG010011187.1:0-69798 GCA_963573385.1 Cacajao melanocephalus | reverse complement strand
CATGCACATGAATGTTCATTGCAGCACTGTTTACAACAACAAAGACCTGGAACCAACCCAAATGCCCATTGATGATAGACTGGACAGGGAAAATGTGGCACATATACACCATGGAATACTATGCAGCCATAAAAAATGATGAGTTTGTGTCCTTTGTAGGGACATGGATGAAGCTGGAAACCATCATTCTCAGCAAACTGACACAAGAATAGAAAATCAAACACCGCATGTTCTCACTCATAGGTGGGTGTTGAACAATGAGAACACATGGACACAGGGAGGGGAGCATCACACACTGGGGTCTGTTGGGGCGAAATAGGGGAAGGACAGTGTGGGGTAGGGAGTTGGGGAGAGATAGCATTGGGAGAAATGCCAGATATAGGTGATGGGGAGGAAGGCAGCAAATCACACTGCCATGTGTGTACCTATGCAACAATCTTGCATGTTCTTCACATGTACCCCAAAACCTAAAATGCAATTAAAAAAATTAAAAAATAAAAATATAGTACAATATCAGAATCAGAAAATTGACATTGATACAATACAATACAAAACTGAATAGTATTCAGACTTTGCCAATTCTTACATGAACTCATTTCCAGGTGTGCACATGCATGTGTGTGGTTCTATATAATTTTATCCTGTGTATTGATTCATGCAGCCACAGTCAAGACACAGAACTGTTTCATCATTGCAAAGAAACTCCCTGTGCTACCTCTCACTCACCAGTCCTATCCCCTGTGTCTTATGTACCACTCCCCTGTCTTAGACTGATCTAAATATGTTTTTCCCCCAGAAAAATTCAAGCTGTAAATACGGATTAAAACTCCTGATTGATGAGAGTAGGATAGTCTTCAACATGTATGTCTTAACCAGACAAATCATTTCTATCTGGAATAGTATTTAACTCAAAAATTCGATTTTGCACTGCTTTTAATTAATCATGCAATGAGATGAAGACAATTTTAACTTTTAAATAGTAGATTTTCGTAATTTTCTCTAAAGGAATGAACTGTCTTTTGAAAAACACATTAAGAAGTGACTATGCAGAAGGTGAGTCCTTGGAAAGTCTAGTTGTGAGTTGGTGCTGGAACTTACTAAGGAAGGGAGGAACTCATCTCTAGAACAAGGGCAGGAGTATGTTGTATTGCATCTCAAAGGGAAAGGGAAGGGAGTGGCTATAGTACAGTTTTAAGAGTGTGGATACTTAGAATTCCCTTTAAGATTATTTATGTGAGTGTAGTTTGAGCTCCTCTTTCATCTTAACCTAGAACTTTTCAAGAAAGTCTGTTAAACTTATGTTCATTTGTTTTCCATGTATTCATGCATTCATTCATTTACTCAACAAATATTAACTGAACAAATTTTATGTTCTCAGCGTATTCTAGCCCTTGAGGTTACAGCAGTGAATATGTCCAGGTCTGTGATCTCATGGAGCTTAAATTCTAGTTGTAAAGAGATCGTAAACAGATAAATAAATACACAGCATGTTGGCTACTATCAAATAGTATGAAGAGAAATAAAGCAGGATATTGAGGTAGAGAGTGGGAGGGTGCATGTGTATTACTTTAGACAGGGTGGTCAGAAGAGGTGGTGTTTCAGTGATGATCTAGATGCAGTGAGGGTGCAACCTGAGCAGATGTCTGGGAGGATCGTGTTTTAGGCTGAGGGAACAGCAAGTGAAGGGCCCCTGAAGTTGAAGTCAGTTTGGCACCTTTAAGAAACAGAAAACAGGCCAGTGTGCTTTGAGAGCAGTGAAAACAGGCCGTTTTAGGAAATGATGCATATGATCATGTAGAAAGTAAGGCAGGACTGAGTTCCATATAGTGAAATGAGTAGAACAGAAGAAACTCCTAGAATTCAGGGGTCTGAAACCTGCACTGGCTCTGAGAATACAAGCCATCATTTCCTCTCTCAACTCAGAAACTTTATATAGTACTTGGAACTTCTGAAACAAAGGAATTGCTAAAGGTTGAGGACGTTAGAGGCAAGGAGGTGCTAACTGCCACAGCTCTGGAAGTATTTGAACCTATATCAGAATTTTTATTTTTGATCAGCAAAGCTTTCCAAAAAGCTTTAGTGTCACTACAGTGTTCTAGTCGTTCTTTGATAAGGCTTATTAAAGTTTAATAATAAAATCTCAATGATATAAATTACATGAGCATGACATCTTTGTCTCCTGTTCCACACTTTCTTCAACTTCTGTAAAAGTGCCGAGAACATAATAGGAGCTTAATAAGTACCTGCAAAAGAAATGAAAGTAATAAATCACTTATTCAATTTTGGAATCCAAACAGTCCACACATCCATCCTTTAAAAAGTAAATTTGTTTCTTCATTTAAAACTTAAATATCATGAATAATTATGTGTTGGTGACTTTTCTCTAACCAGAAGATAAATAGTACACAGCCAATTACTTCATCCTGGCTTCCTAAGTAGAACATTTTTATTAAAAAATACAGTTTGATTATGGAGCATCTGTAATAGCCTCTATGATTTTTCAAGTAATCAAAGCTCAATTTACATAACCAATATTCTCATCCAGATTTATGGTGACATATTACCAAGTATCAGTTTGAATAGTATCAATCTAAATTGAAAATATGCCAGGTTTATCAACACCAGCGTTAACAGACTTTTGCTGATTCTGTCAGTATAATAGTTTACTGTTGTACCTGAAAAGAGTTGTATAAGCATTTCTTTTTAGATAATTTTTATTCTATAACTTTTATTTCTTACAAGTGTGGAGTGGGGCAAAGTTTCAACAAATGTGCAAGAAGCCAAGCAAAATTTCATGACATGTCTAAAAAAAGAGGTTCTCAGCATCGTGCAATATACCCATGTAACAAACGTCATGTACCCCCAATCAAAAATAAAAGTTGAAATTATAGTTAAAAAATAATAAATATATTTTAATTTGCTCCTCAAAATATAAAGTCTTGCTTATCAAGAATTTTAAATGTACTATTTAATGAGTTAAAAATAACTTTTTTAAATGTACACATTGATCCCTCTGGAATCCCGGTTCTTGGATAGGTGGCTGACAGCATGTTCAAGAGTGTTTATATCTTTCAGTGTGCTGGAAGTGAAAATTACATTTCTCATGCTGTTTTCTACTTGTAAGGATTTCTGCCTTTATTCTCCCATGTTGTAATAAATGCTATGTCTTTGTACCAAACATACAATGCAAAAGGCAGCTGCATTCATAAAAACTGCCTAAGATGTGATATTCCAGCCTCATTATATAATTTAGATATTCCTTCAAAAAGTAGAGGCTTCATTTTCTGAACCGGAAGGCATAGTCCTTAAAAGATGCTTACTATTTAAATGTTAGAACCATGCAGTCCAAATGAGAATATTTACCTAAAATATATTGCCATTCACATTCATTAATTTGTCTGTCAATATTTTGTTCTGCATCCAACCCAAACAAGTTGGGTTTTTAACATGTTATCTTTCTGTACAGAATAATTTGATTCAGATCTTTAAGTCTAAAGTTAGATTTGTTCTAGCTCATGAAACAGCAGCAACCGTTTTTATATTTCATTGATTATTATTTCATATATCAACTTAGTTATTTGCATCTGACCTTTGTTTGTAGGTATGGATTCCTTTAAAGCAGTGGTTCCCCAACCTTTCTGGCACCAGGGACCGGGTTCTTGGAAGACAATTTTTCCACAGATGGGAAAGTAGGATTGGAAGGATGGTTTGAAGATGAAACTGCTCCACCTCAGCTCATCAGGTATTAGATTCTCATAAGGTGCACTCAACCTAGATCCCTCACGTGTGTAGTTCACAATAGGGTTTGCGCTCCAGTGAGACTCTAATACCACTGCTGATCTGACAGGAGACAGAGCTCAGGCAGTAATGCTCACTCACCCCTGCTCACTTCCTGCTGTGCAGCCCGGTTCCTAACAGGCCACAGACTAGCACACGTCTGCAGCCCTGGGGTGGAGAACCCCTGCTTTCAGTGGAAAAACACATGCAGCTTAAGGGAATGTTCACTCTTTTTGCGAGACATATGTCCACTTTACTTTCTATTTCATCTCACTGTAGCTTCTGCCAAGGAGTAATTTAGCCCTTGTGATAGATTGATTGCAAAAATGTTTCCAAATTCTCTACCCTTCCCTCTGTCCTTGCTCTTTGCCATGTGACTTTGCAGCTCCCCCGAAGAGGTGGATTCTATTTCCTCACTCCTTGAAGCTGGGCTGACCTTGTTGCTTTCATCAACAGAACACTGCAAACACTGAGCCTGAGCCTTGTTGAAAATAAGGGTTCACTTGTCCCAGGGCACAGTGTTAGTAAATGGAGGATTAGGAACTAGTTTGACCCCATGGCCTGTGCCCTAAATCCTGTGCCCTGAACTACACACTGCCGTCCCCTTATTTGCTACCAACTTGCATTGTGACTATGAGCAATTTATTTAACTACTCTGGGTCTTGGTTTCCCCATTTTTTAATATGAAGGCATTGGTTTAGGAGGGTCTATAATGACCCATATAATTTCTAGTATAGTTTTTCTTTGACTTAGAAATGTGTTTTCTTCCTTTTCTAAATATATTGGCTTTTTAGATTAAAAAATCATTTCTCACTTTTTACATCTTTTGCATTGTGGTTAGAGAACATGATCTGCATGAGAGCTGGTATCAAAATTTTGAGATTTGTTTTATAGACTAGCAAGTGATGAATTTTCATAAATTTTCTATGAGGTGTACTTTTTACTCATTGGGTTTGGGATTCTATATATGCTTATAAGATCAAGACAGTCATTATGATGTTCAAGTTTTCCATGTGCTTATTGATCTATTTATTTGTTAACTGTTACAGTGAGTATAGTAAAATCATACTATGATGGTGGATTTGTAAATTTGTATTTTTACTTATTTTAATTTTTGCTTCATACATTTTAAGGTGTGTTATTATGTGCATAAAAGTTTAGACTAAGAAATATTCCCAGTGAATTTTGTGTATTATTATTGGAAAATGTCTGCCTTTATCTCTAGCAATGTTTTTAGCCTTAGAGACTATTTTGTCTGATATCACCATATGTAAACAGACCTTAAACAAGAATGTCTCATGGGAGGCAATAAAAATGCATCCTTTTTTTTTTCTCCCAGTCTTTAAAATACATTCACTGGGGAGAAATTTTCCCTGACTCTGGAGAAGAATTCTGGACTCAGGTTTTTCCATAGGTAATAGAAAGTTCAATTGTGCCTTTAGAGAGGAAAACATCTTAAGTTAATAATAACCTCATCTAGGATGATTAAAATAAAACCCTATGTTTTAGACACAGAGATGTCCAGTTCACACCTCCTTAAAAACAGCACTTGCTTTTCAGCTGTAGGGATTGCCATTGTTAATGATAAGAAGGACTGTTACAGAACTTGACTCCCCAGTAGCAGTGGGTATAATGGAACACAAACAATAGAGATCAGTGGTGATGCTTGACCCCCAGAAGCCAGGGGAACAATTATTATTGTGACTGGCAAAGTTGAAGTGCTAGCCATGGAAGCTTGACTTGCAGAGAGTTTTGAGACAGTTATTGTAATGTGAGTACTAGGGATAAAAGAGTTAGGTATCCAACAAAGGTATTACTCAGCTTATACTAGCAGGAGAAATCAAGAGCTGTTGACCAGGAAAATGAGAGCCGATCCCCAGTAAAGACACAATCCCTATTCCATTTTCAAACTAAGAATCCATTGACTAAAGAGATGATCTGGTCCAAAGGGGGAAAGATCCTATGATAACATAACAGGTATACATGGTTATTATTCTCTTAGTCCTTAAAAGGTACTTATGGCCATTTACTTGGGCAGCTGTTCACTGGAGTAAGGAGGATATCCATACTTTTTGAAGATTTATGGACATAGAGTCTGAGTTGACACTGATGGCCAAAGGCATGAAGTGTCACCATATTCCACTTGATAGAGTAGGAGCACATGACAGGAAGGTGTTAAGTAGAGTCCTGGCCACTGTATTTCTTACAGGGTCCATTGGGTCTACAGACATCCTAGAAGCTGCTTCCCTTGTCCCTGAATTATCATTGAGTTGGGCATATTGGCAGATTCTGTGACCCCCCCATATTGGGTTTTTGTGGTCTAGGGTAAGAGCCATCATAGTGGAGAAAGTCAAGCAGAAGCCTTGATATTTTGCCCACTCAATGACCAAGATAGTAAATCAAAACCAATATTGCATCCTGGAAGAGGGGAGGCTGCAGTACGGATTAATAATAGCTTTAAAGATTTAAAGGATGCAGGGATAATCATTTCCAACATATCTTCATCTAATTGAGCAGTCTGGCCCTGTAGAAACTGGATGAATTATTAAGGATAACTTGAAACCAGTGATTCTTAACTGGTAGTGATTTTGAACCCCAGGGGTCATCTGCAATATCTGGAGACGTTTGGTTGTCACCATTGTGTATGTGTATAGTGATGCTATTGGTGTTTAGTGGATTGAATCCAGGGATGCTGCAAAACATCCTACAATGCAGAGAATAGCCAACTATGACAACGAATTATCTGACCCAAAATATCAGTAGTGCTGAGGTTGAGAAAACCTACAGAAGAGTACCATGAGCATAATGAAGTATTAGCTCTGATTGCAACCATTATGCTAAATGTGGTCTTTGCTACTGCAAATAAATTGGGCCTCCAAAACATGGTATGTAGTCATTCATTTGGCAAATAATATCTTGACTATCTCAATAAAGAAAGGAAATTGGAAACAGCCACTGTCACTTGGAACACTTAACAATATGCATTCATAGTTTTACCTCCAGCTGGCAGCTCCTTTAGGGTTGGCCTTAGCTGCAGAGAGCTGACCTGATTGAGGTCACATCTTTTCTGTGGCATCTTGCATCTTGTGACTGAGCAAGACAGTGGTGTACAGGCCCACACATTCTGGCCCAACACAGAGAAATGCTGAGCCAGAGTACCCTGCCAGGTTGGCCAAGGATCTGTCAGGCTTGCTTCTCAGTTTGACATCTCCCTCTGCCTAAGCTTACTTTCTCCCTGCTATGGCTTGAATGTCACCAAAACTCACCTTGAAATTTAATTGCCATTGTAATAGTATTTAGAGGTGGAACTTTTAAGAGGGGATTAGGTCCTGAGGGCTTCTCATGAATTGATTAATGCCATTATCATGAGAGTGGCTTAGTTATTATGGGAGTGGGCTCCTGATAAAAAGGTAAGTTTGGCCCCATTTCACTGTCTGTCTGTAGTGCTCACTTACTTGCCTTTCTTCCATGTTTTGACACAGCAAAAAGTCCCTTACCAGTGCTAGCAGATGCCATGCTCTTGAACTTCCCAGCCCCCAGACTGTGCATCAAATAAACTTTTTTCTTTATAAATTACATAATCTGTGATATTCTATTACAGCAGCAGAAAACGGAACAAGACACTCCCCTTTCCTTTTACTTGTGTTGATTTCAACTCTCGTAGATATCCTATAATCTAAACTCTGTCTTAGCATCTGCTATTCCAGAGAATCCAAAGTGTAATACCTCATAAGTACTAACCAATAACAAAAATTCAGATTTGACACAAATGATAAGGAGTGCTCAAACCCACAGACTTCTCAATAGGTTACCCGTTCTGACTCACCCTAGTCATATTATTAATATTCCCGTAATAAAAGCCCTATATTTAACACCATTAAATAAATGAATATGAATCTATGTATAGTTTCATGGTAGTTTTTTGTTTTGTTGTGTTGTGTCTTATAGTATTAATCAATACTTTAATATTCCTTTTAATTGTCATCAGAAACAAGATTTTTTTTTTTACCACTCTCTAAACCTTTCCACCAAGAGCTAAGACTAGTTGCACATAGGCCAACTACCACTGGGGAAGAAAGAATCATCTATTTTTCCTTTCTTCCCTTTTTAACTGGCTAACTGGAGCTTCAGCCTACCTCCAGAGTTGAAGCATGGGAAGGCCATTCCCAAAGCAAACATTGCCCTTTGATCTCACCATTGGAGAGAATGGAGTCACTTCCCAGGTGCTCACTATGATATCAAATATTTACATATCTGGGCAATTCAACTGAATTTCTAATTTAGCAACCTGTCTCGTGTATCTATTTCACCTTTCTTATGCTTAGTATTTTTCTGATCTGTCTTTTATATTCTTTTATTTTCAATTATCTGTGTCTTTGTACCCTACAGGAGTCTCTTGTGAAAAGTATATAGGTAGATATTTTTAATTCAGTCTGTCAATGTAGGTGGCAAAATTTGTCGGCTTTCCAGATGATTCTTAGGGCGAGCATATGTGAGTAGTAGCAGGACTCAAAATCTGGCCTGGAATAGTCGTAAGCTATTGTATGTAGTCATAACATAGTCAGATGTTGCCTACGACAGACTTAACCTCATCTTTCTGGTCCTTCATGAATCATAGCCTGCCCAACTAATCAACCTGTGTCCTCAGCCTCTTTAATGCCTTTGCTCAAAATCCAGGGAATGATCTGATTGGTTCATTCATATGGAGGCACGGGGAAGTTGCATTCTTATGGACAAGAGAACTCCTATTTGATATAAAGCCAGAAGAGAAAAAATAATCTACGTATTGACTGGGGAAAGTTTTTGGACGCCTGCCAAGACCTATACAGAGATATTACTCCAAACACCTGCTGAGGCAAAAACAGCTAGCCTTTGATATGTTTCTCCATAAGGGACTTCCATAAGGAACAGGCTGATTTTTCATGTACAGTGATACACAAAGATATAAGTAAAATGTTAAAGTGGAAGAAGTGGATTAGACTATGGAATTTGAAGGTTTTCTTTTTTATGTTTGAAAACAAGACAATGATATCAATTAGGATTCTTCCAGCTGCAAATAATAGGTTCTCCAACTAACACTAGCTTAAAGGAAATGACATTTAATTGTTTTATATAACAAGAAATCTAGAAGTTCCAGTTTGGAGGCTGCAGTTCAAAATGTTGTTGAAACCCCAAGTTTCCATCCTTCTGTTTTACTGTCCTCAGAATTTGGCTTTTTGTCTTGGTGCTTTTGCCTCATGATTACAGGATGGCTCCAGTCCCTAAAGGCAGAGACAGTGGTCTGGTAAGGAAGGCAGGAATAATCCTGGCAGGAGTCTTCTTGTTAGAGATGAAAATATATTTTGAAGAACCCACTTCCCTCCCATCAGATTTCCTTGTAGATCTCATTGGCTAAAAGTGGGTCACATGGCTACCCCAAGCTCAAGGGAGGCTGGGAAGTATCATCTGGTCAACATGAAGGGGACAGCAATCTTGGTTGTAATGCCTTCCCAAACCAAACTAGCATTCTATTAGCAAGGACATAGCAAGGAAAATCTAAGGGGTAGTTAGCCTATAGTGCTTACAGGACAGCGATTTTATATAGCTACTCTCTCATATGCAGCATGTAAATGCCCTGGGAACAGAATGTCATCATCTTTGATCACTGCTATGCCTTTCACACCAAAGAGTGCCTACCCCATGGTAGATGGTCAGTAAGTATTAGCTAGTTGTCTTAATGTACTTTCTAATGTTTGTAACAGTTAATAACTCAACTTTGCTCTGGTAAACTGGAGGATGGGGCCATACTACATTACACTTTGCTTGACCTAGGTGTTGTATTGAAAATCATATGTTTATATGGATCTCATTAGGCACATGATTTAGAGAGGGTAGAAAATGTTCATATCTAATTTGAAGTGAGAAAAGAAACTTATATTTTATTTCTGTTTTTAAAAGATCAGTTTTATAAAAGAGAGAAGACAAATTATTTCCAAGTGTTATCCCTAAAAGTCTGTTTAAAGAACACTGATACTGATTTTATGAGTAAAAGATTGTAAGTTTTCATTAAAAGAAAGAGGTGTTTAAGAATTTAGTTCAGTTTTTTTCATGATGTGATCAATAAGGACAGGATACTGTAATGATGAATTAACCATATCCACACACAAAAATTATTTTCTCAGATTCCAAAGAAAGTTAGTTTTTTGCTTTAATAACATTGTTATAGCATAGATACACATAGACAAGTAAGTAATTGTGGGACTACTGGATTAATTAGAATCAGAACAGACTCAGGATGCCTCTCAGGGATAGAGAGAAGAAAATGTTTGCCAGCTTTTACAGAGCTTGAAACTCAGTAAAGTTAGTTACATTTCCTCTTCAAAGTTCATTCCTCCTCTCCCATAGAAAGCTTCATGCAATGAGGCTTTGTCCACTTGCTTCCAAGCAAACCATGAATTCTGATATAATCTTTATATTGTTCCCCAAACCATACAACTAGGATAGTCCTTGACAGAAATCATTTGCTCTGCTTGATTATTTGGATATAACCTCAGAATCCTTAGAATAGTGATTTAGGCATCAGATATGAATAGAGTTGACACTTAAAATAAGACATCTAACTTTTTGTAGTAATGGTGGTTTTACAGTCACTTAATGAAAAATGCATTTTTAGATGACTTTGTTGTGCAAACATCATGAAGTGTACTTACACAAACCTGGATGGTATAGTCTACTACACACCTAGGCTATATGCTATATATAGCCTTTTGCACCAAGGCTACAAACCTGTACAGAATGTTACTGTACCAAATAGTGTAGGCAGCTGTAATGCAATGGTTACTATTCGTGTGTCTAAATATAGAAGTACAGTAAAAATATGGTATAAAATATTTAAAATAGTATACTTTTATAAGGAACTTACCATGAATGGAGCTAGCAGGAATGGAAGTTGTTGTAGGTGAATCAGTGAGTGAAGGGTAAGTGAATCGTGAAGGCCTAGGACATTACTGTATACTACTGCAGACTTTATGAGCACTCTACACTTAGGCTACATTAAATTTGTAGAAAATATATTCCTTTTTATTTATTCAACAATTTATTATTTATCTATCCTTAGGTTATTGTAACTTTTTTACTTATTAACTTTGTTTATTCTTTTGTAATAACACTTAGCTTAAAACACAAACACATTGTACAGCTGTAAAAATATGTTGTCTTTATATCCTTATTCCTTATTCTATTAGTTATTTTTTAAACTTTTTTTTTGTTGTTAAGAACTAAGACACACACTTTAGCCCAGGCACACAGGGTCAGGATCATCAAGATCACTGTCTTGCACCTCTACGTCTTGTCTCACTGAATGTCTTCATGGGCAATAACACACAAAGAGCTGTCATCTATGATAACAAAGCCTTTTGTGGCATTGTTACTACCTGCTGAAAGACCTGCCTCAGGCTGTTTACAGTTAACTTTTTCTTAATAAGTAGAAAGAGTATACTCTAAAATAATAACAAATTATATAATAAATACATAAATCAGTAACAGCCATTTATTATCATTGTCAAGTATTATGTGCTGTACAGAATGACTATAGATTTATGACTGGCAGCATAGAATTCCTTACACCAGCATCATTGCAAATGCATGAGTAATACATTGTGTAATGATGACTGCTATGACATCACTAGACAATAGGAATTCTTCAGCTCCATTATAATCTTATGGGACCACTGTCGCTTGTGGTCCATCATTTACAAAAACATTGGTACATGGCACATGACTATATAGCTTTAGAAAAAAAGCACAGATAGAATTAGTTCTGATAGATGATGCACTCTTTTAATTTATTCACTCATTCATTCATTCATTTATCTAAAACTAGTCAATCCCTCACAAAGTGTGAGGTACTTCAAGAACTAAATATAAGTAAACTAATCATATAAGAAGTGAACATAAAATAATTTATATTTTAGACTGAACACTATTGCACATTTAATAAGTGTCAAATAACAAGTCCTATATGTGAATTTTTATTTGATAGTGTCTTCGTTCAGAATGCATAAAGATATGCTGTGCTATGCGTAGTCATTTTCCAGTGAATCTCTTTTGCAAAGAACCTGAAGATGAACAAGGAATCCTGAAGCATGCAAATATTTTCTCTGGCCCTTTCAAAACAAAGCAAAGCCAATGATAGCATCATATGCCAGAGACCTAGCCTGTAGAAGACAAGATCTTCTAAGAGTATCTATAGCCTCCTCAAACAACAAACCTAATGGCTCTCAGTTGAGCCTAACTGCGTCTGAAGAGGAAGCAGTTGGGACATGACAGCTTCACATCAGTGGTTTGGGGCAGTAGCAGAAATGCTGGAATGGTATGCTTTGAAGAGGCTTGTCTGCTTTTTTAGCTTTATGCCACGCCACTGCCATTGCAATTTTTTTGACAGTTCCAGGGAAAACGCAAACAGAACTGACCTCTCCTCGGCAGCTCTGTAACCGTGGGGCTCATGTGGGCAGATTGGCATCTGCAGGCACATCTTTAGCAAGTTGGCAGCCTTCGTGCCCTTTGCAGGTTGCAATCAAACCTGCCTTCTACAGAAGCCTCTTTCTGGTTGATTAACTTTAATGTAATTTTAATTAAAAACCACAGTGTCAAAGGGTTTAGCTACTCGAGAAATGAGCACAGACTGCGGCCCAGTGGCAGCAGTCACTTGGAAAATGGAAATGTGTCCTGACAATGTTGTGCAGGGGCCAGATAAACAGGGTCACTGCAGCACTTTTCTCACATGCAGGAAACAGGCAAGGGAACATCAGAACCAAGAGACTGGCTTGTACATCAAGGGGTTCTAATGTACGAATTTCTGGTGCCATCAACATTTTTGAGACCTTGTTCAGTCCTGGCACCACATACCCTCTACAATGGCTGGCTGTGACCATTCTGTCCTCCTCTTGGCACTTTGGTCTCTAAATCAACACACAAATCTGGGTTAAATATGAATCAAATTTCAGACAGGAAAAAGGAGCCACACCTTACTGTATTAGTCAATTATAGAACTTCACTTTTTTCACTGTGTATACGTTTTGGGGACAGGGGATTTTAAATATCAGAAATAAGCTTTTCTTTCAAGGAAACACTTCCTCTGGGATATGATTCCTTGAGTTCTTTACAAATAATGCCAAGGAACTAACTGCATGACTTCTTCCAAAAAGATTACTGCATTACTTGAATTGGAAGATTATGAAGAAATAATTTTGCAACTATGCTTGGTCATGATAGGTTCAGAAAATACATTTTATTTACTAGGCCTCCTTATACAATATAAATAATTATTTATATTTTTACTTATAATTTATAATTATTTATATTGCATAAAGAGGTCTAATAAATAAAATGTATTTTCTAAATAATTGTATTGCATAAGAAGGTCTAGTAAATAAAATGTATTTTTAATAATACAAATAATTATTTTTAAATTTCGGTTACCCTGAAGATATTATCCTTTTTAATATCTTTAAAATTCCTGCTTTTAAAAAATTGTCAGGTTGACGTAAAATAATGTTCAGAATGAAAGACTGAAATATAGCCCTGTGTAGAAGAAATATTTTATTAATGCCGATGGGATGAATGCCTCTATCCCATGCTGAAATGCCCTTTATTCTTTCTCAATGTAGCTAATTTTTCAGGGCACAACTCTCAGGAGAACACCTAGTGACGTCAATTCTTCAGAGGAGAATTTCCTCCACCAGGTTTGTGGGATGCTGAGGCTGCTTTGCTGACAGATGGGGCCGGTACAGGTGGGCCCAGAGCCATCTGAACAGAAGGGGCCCCTGGACCCTGACAGAGAGGATAGACAGAACGGTGGGGGAGAGTTTAGGGCAGCGGACAGGGAGGGGGGAGAGGAGGCATAGAGGATTTCTACACTGAATCCAGCAGAGAGGAAGAAAAGCAAAAACAAGCAGATGGGTGGACAGGGAGAGGTGATTTGAATTGTATAACTTGCTTAAGAGACTAATAAAAAAGCAATCTCTGGGGATAGGAGTTGACTGCAGGCAATTTTGGAAAACTGGAAACTTCATCTAAGATTGCCAAAGTAAAGAAGAATACAATAAAAATAATATGAAATAAAAGTATGAAAATGAATTGTATATGAGCTTGCAGGATGAATCCTCTGCAGGCCCCTGTACATATCCAGGTAGAATAGAATCATTCTCTGGCTTTTACTGGTGTTAAACAGCCATTATTATTGCTCTCATCTCAACTGCTTACTCTATTAAAAGACAAAATAGGATTTTGATTGCCACTTTAGCAGATGACATAACTGATTAAAATAGACTTAGATGTGTTTATACCGTTCTTATGATGGCAATTAAAAAAGAGAAAGAAAGAAAATTATCAGAGTAGGATCTGAATACATTAAACCAGAGTATCTCAAAGTATCTTCCCTAGAATATTACTTTTTCCAGATACTTATATGTGTGTTTTGGGAAAATGGTTCTGTGATGAAACAAATGTGAGGAGACCTGGGTTACAAGTCAAACACTCTTTAAAATTTAATTTTTACTGTAGCACTTTTCAGGGCTTCCATATGTTCTCTTACATATACAGATTTTTTTCTCTAATTTTGATTATGGAATGCTTTGAAAAGCATTTCTTGAGGATAGTTTACGTAGTGTATACTGTAGGACACACTTTCTTGAACCAGGTAAAGGAGATTCTCTGAGTGATTTACAATGGACATGAGTCCCCATTTGCACTGCATTTCTGTTCAGGAATGGGCTGACATTGACCATTCAGGAGGAGTCATCTTAAACCTAATACTATAAATTAAAATGCTTAAAACACTCTATTTACAAGTGGCCTAATCAGTGGTGTTGTTTTTATATCTTTTGCAGTAGACATTTTAAATTAAAGAGTTAATATTTGGTTAGAAGTGATAATAAAAATCTTTTCTAAACATTGTTGCCTAAGCACTGGCTGAAATAGATTCTGGCCATATACACAGCTGCACTTGTGTGTTCCAGCTAAATGCCAAGTCTGCTTCTAAATTTTTCTTGGTCTTCATGTACAATGAACAGCAAACAGAACCTGAGCTCTATAAGAGCAGAGACAGATTTGGCTTTGCTCACTGTTGTAACCCTAACCCTTATCATATAAGTGTTTGAACTCTTATAAGTCTTAGAACTAATAAATTAGTTCTTTGAACTCAACAAATATTATTAGAACTAATAAATTATACCTCTGGCTAATGTTGCACACTAGTTGTAACACATCAGAAAACGTAAGAGCTATCATCAAACAATATTGGAAATAACTTTACCAAACACCATCAGCTAAAATGGTCTTTTCTTTTGTAATTTTATTAAAAGTAATATTGAGTACCAGTTATATGCAAATCACTCTGCTGTGAACCCTGGAAAATGAAGAGATGAATGTAAGAAGAGAGAGACTCTTTGGGGAGCATATAATTTGGTGATGTGTGACTTTAATATGGGAGAATGAAACCAAATTGGTGGTGGGGATAGATGGTGTGGAAATTGGGCAGTATGGAGTGGGTACAGAATTAGCCATGTTCAAGCTCAAGCTTCCAAGTGGAGAAAAGCCACCACGTTTAGATTCATTTCATCCACATGATCAATGTTGGATTTACATTGTATGGGGACCATAAACGTGGTTAGAGAAAGAAGGGAAGGCATATTTGATGTGGTAACTCGGTTACTTCATGTGACCACACAGAATTCAGGTCTTCAGAGATGGCCTCATTGGTTTAAAAGGAACTCAGCATTCCTCCTGCTGGATTGTAACAATAACCTCCTCAATTGCAGAACACATTTTCACATGCCTTTTTAAATCCATTATTGCACTTAATCTTTACAACGTCTCTGGGTGAAAGTATGTTTAAATTTACAGACCAAGGAAATGCAGGCTCAGCGTAGACAAGGTCTTCATAGTTCTACAATTTATGGTTGAGCAGCTGGTCTGGCTCTGAGTTCTCTGTCCTGAGACCTTTTCATCAGTATAATCCTCTTGAAGATTATCTTCCCCAGAGTTTCCATTGTAGTGCTGAACAAGTAAAGGTATACAATTAATATAAATCTAGATGACTCTTGTTTCCTTTGTGCCCAGAGGTCATATTTGATCATACTTCATATGGCATAAGCACCTTACGTTTTATTCCTCAAGCACCTTTCTATACTTAGTGAGTAGTAATTATATTTGTTTCCATTATTGAACATCTCATTTTTTGCCAGGGGCACTGCTATGTAGTTTTCATGTTATCTGCCTATCTCCCACATGAACCTAAAATTTCCTGGAGTAGATGATAGTATATGCTATTCATCTTTGAATTTTAGGCAATTTGAGACTTCAGCTGAAACAAAAGTTATACTCTACATCCCAAATGCTATAGGCCATTTCCCAAATATCTTATAAACCTCGTTCAGGACTATAAAGATGTCACCACACAAACATTAATTTGATCGCAATTCTTGTGAAAAATTTTAGTTTCATAAGCAGTTCAATTTTGTGCTTCTGAAATATCTTGGCTGTCAAACTCTGCTAGATTATAAGTTTCATGAGGATAGAGCAATATTTGCCTTTTCTGTTCCCTTATCTCTAGCATCTTTTTTTCCCTGGAACATACCAGGTACTTAATAATTGTTAGCTGAATGACTAGGACTACTGTTTTTCCTCCTAAGGAGACATCTGGTTTTGTGATGCTTGGGAAATAACATATCGGTAAGTACTAATAATAAAGCTTTTTTTTTTTCAGATGAATCTGACTGTTAACCTGATATGTGCCAATGTTGAACAAAATACATCCTGGAACTTCCCTGATGCTCAATGAATCTAGAAAGCAGAAAAGAGAAGCTTAATTCTAGTTGATATTTGCCATCAGCCAATAAAGCAGGTAGGCAAACCAGATTTGGGAAGAAAATCATTATTTCTGTAATATTTGTGGTTTATAATTTTGAAGTCTTGTTATTATATACTCATCAACTTTCTATGTACTGAGGAAGTTTGGATAACACGGACTAAGCATGAACTACATTCATTGGGCCAACAGTCCTATGGTAGATGATTTTATATCCATGATTTAATTTAGTTGGCATAACCCATTAGAATGTGTATTATTAGTCATTTGACTAATATCACTCTAAAACTAAGGCTTAGAGAGGCAACTAACTGGCCTAAGTTCAATCAACTAAATGATAGAATCTGCTTGGCTATACCCTTACTGACAAAACAGCTGGGTGTAATACCAAAGGCAGACTACTTAACAGAAAGATCATGGAAAGAAACACTCAAAGAGAGCCCTGCTAAAATCAGTCATCCTAGGTTGTCTGTGTACATACTCAAGACTACACCCTTGAGAAATTACAACACAGGCTACATTTCAGAGGAAAAAAATCTCACTAAAATAGGTTGAAGTCACAAAAACAAACAACAACAACAACAACAAAAACAACCCAACAACAACAAAAACAAGCTCTAGTGAGGAGAGAAGTGAATTAGTATCCAGAGTTGCTATAACTGATTTCCAGTTTTCAACAACAATTAACTAAATCACAAGACATGCAGAGAAATAGGAAATTGTGACCCACACATGGGAAAAATGAGGGCAACAAAAACTGACTGTAAGAGAACCCAAATGTCAGATTTAACAAAGACTTTAAAAAAGCCATTTCAAATATATTCAAAGAACTAAAAGAAAATATATCTAAAGAAGTGAAAGAAGATATGCTGACAACATATCATCAAATAGAGAACATCAAAAAACAGATAAACAATTAAAAAAAAGAACCAAGTGGTAATTCTGGAGTTGAAAAGCATAATAACCAAAATAAAAAATTCACTAAAGGGTTTCAGCAGCAGTTTTGAACTGAAAGACAAATAGAATCTGTGAACTTGAAGATCCATTGATAGAGATTATAAAATCTGACGAGTAGAAAGAAAAAAAAATGAAGAAAAATGAATAAAGCCTCAGAGAAATATGTGATACCATTAAGAGCATTAACATATCATAATAGGAGTATCAGAAGGAGAAGAGAGAATTTTAAAAAACAGAAAAAATATTTGAAGAAATAATGACTGGAACCTTCCAAATTGGCTGAAAATATTAATCTACACATCCAAGAAGCTCCATGAACTCCAAGTAAGACAAGTAGAAATAAATTTACATTTAGATACATCATAGAAAAAAATGCTGGACAACAAAAACAGAGAAAATCCTGAAAGTATCAAAGAGAAAAATGACTTAACACGTACCACAGAATTCCAATAATATAAACAGCTGACTTCTCTTAAAAAACAATGAGAGTCAGAAGGTAGTGGAAAAATAAACAGTTGACCCTTTTTAAAAAATATATTTTATTGCATTTTAGGTTTTGGGGTACATGTGAAGAACATGCAAGATTGTTGTATAGGTACATATATGGCAGTGTGGTTTGCTGCTTTCCTCACCATCACCTATAACTGGCATTTCTCCCCATGTTATCCCTCCCCAATTCTCCACCCCCCACTCTCCCTCCCCTAGTTCCCTCCCACAGACCCCAGTGTGTGATGCTCCCCTCCCTGTGTCCATGTGTTCTCATTGTTCAACACCCACCTATGAGCGAGAACATGCGGTGTTTGATTTTCTGTTCTTGTGTCAGTTTGCTGAGAATGATGGTTTCCAGGTTCATCCATGTCCTACAAAGGATACAAACTCATCATTTTTTATGGCTGCATAGTATTCCATGGTGTATATGTGCCACATGTTCCCTGTGCAGTCTATCATTGATGGGTATTTGGGTTGGTTCCAAGTCTTTGCTATTGTAAACAGTGCTGCAATGAACATATGTGTGCATGTGTCGTTATAACAGAACGATTTATAATCCTTTGGATATATACCCAGTAATGGGATTGCTGGGTCAAATGGAATTTCTATTTCTAGGTCCTTGAGGAATCACCACACTGTATTCCACAAGGGTTGAACTAGTTTATACTTCCACCAACAGTGTAAAAGTGTTCCTATTTCTCAACATCCTCTTCAGCATCTGTTGTCTCCAGATTTTTTAATGATCACCATTCTAACTGGCATGAGATGGTATCTCAATGTGGTTTTGATTTGCATTTCTCTAATGACCAGCGGTGATGAGCATTTTTTCATGTGTTTGTTGGCCTCATATATGTCTTCTTTTGTAAAGTGACTGTTCATATCTTTCACCCACTTTTCAATGGGCTTATTTGTTTTTTTCTTGTAAATCTGTTTTAGTTCTTTGTGGATTCTGGATATTAGCCCTTTGTCAGATGGGTAGATTGCAAAAATTTTTTCCCATTCTGTTGGTTGCCGGTTCACTCTAATGACTGTTTCTTTTGCTGTGTGGAAGCTCTGGAGTTTGAGTAGATCCCATTTGTCTATTTTGACTTTTGTTGCCAATGCTTTTGATGTTTTAGTCATGAAGTCCTTGCCTATGCCTATGTCCTGAATGATTTTGCCTAGATTTTCTTCTAGGGTTTTTATGGTGTTAGGTCTTATGTTTATGTCTTTAATCCATCTGGCGTTAATTTTAGTGTAAGGTGTCAGGAAGAGGTCCAGTTTCTGCTTTCTGCACATGGCTAGCCAGTTTTCCCAACACCATTTATTAAACAGGGACTCCTTTCCCCATTGCTTGTTTTTGTTAGGTTTGTCAAAGATCCTATGGTTGTAGATGTGTGGTGTTGCCTCTGAGACCTCTGTTCTGTTCCATTGGTCTATATCTCTGTTTTGGTACCAGTACCATGCTGTTTTGATTACTGTAGCCTTGTAGTATAGTTTGAAGTCAGGTAGTGTGACGCCTCCAGCTTTGTTCTTTTTGCTTAGAATTGACTTGGCTCTGCGGGCTCTCTTTTGGTTCCATGTGAAGTTTAAGGTGGTTTTTTCCAGTTCTGTGAAGAAGGTCACTGGTAGCTTGATGGAGATAGCATTGAATCTGTAAATCACTTTGGGCAGTATGGCCATTTTCACGATATTGATTCTTCTTAACCCTGAGCACAGAATGTTTCCCCATCTATTTGTGTCCTCTCTTATTTCCTTGAGCAGAGGTTTGTAGTTCTCCTTGAAGAGGTCCTTTACGTTTTTTGTTAGTTGTATTCCTAGGTATTTTATTCTCTTTGTAGCAATTGTGAATGGCAGTTCTTTCTTGATTTGGCTCTCTTTAAGTCTGTTATTGGTGTACAGGAATGTTTGTGATTTTTGCACAATTATTTTGTATTCTGAGACTTTGCTGAAGTTGCTTATCGGTTTCAAGAGATTTTGGGCCGAGATGATGGGGTCTTCTAAATATACAATCATGTCGTCTGCAAATAGAGACAATTTGACTTCCTCCTTTCCTAACTGAATACCTTTATTTCTTTTTCTTGCCTGGTTGCTCTGGCGTAAGTAATATCTTTATCAGATGTATGATTTGTAAGTTTTTCTCTCATTTTTGGGCTGTTTTTCTCCTTTTTTTTCGGAGACAGGGTCTTGCTCTGATGTCCAGGTTGGAGTACAGGGGAGTGATTACCACTCACTGCAGCCTCAACCTTCTGGGCGCCAGTGATCCTCCCACCTCAACCTCTCAAGTAGCTGGGACTACAGATGTGCACAACCACACCAGGCAAATTTTTTAAATTTTTTTGTAAAGACAAGGTCTCACTACGTTGCCTAGCTGGTCTTGAACTCCTAGGATCAGGCATTTCTCCCACCTTGGCCTCCCAAAGTGCTGGCATTACAGATGTGAGCAAGCCACTGCACCTGGCCCCTTTTCTACTTTCTTGACAAAGTATTTTGAAGCACAAAATATTTTAATTTTCATAAAGTCCAATTTATTTCCTCTTGTCACTTGTGTTTTAAGGTCGTACTATGAAACCAATGCCAAGGTTACAAAGATCTATACTTATGTTTTCTTCTGAGAAGTTTATACATTTTAGTTTTTACATGTATATCTTTAATCAACTTTGGGTTAGTTTTGCATACTGTGTGAGGTAAGGATCCAATATTCTCTTGTATGTAGATAGTCAGTTGTTCCATTTTTAGGAAAAAAAAACCTATTATTTCCTTATTGTACTGTTTTTGCCACCCTTGTTGAAAACCAATTCACCTACCCACCCCCCACTAGAAAAAAAACAAAGAAATCACTAGTAAATACAAAAGTTTATTTTTGGACTCTCAATTCTATTCCATTGGTCCACATGTCTGTCCTTATGCCAGTACCACATAGTCCTAATTACTGTAGGTTTGCTTGTAGTAAGTTCTGAAATTGCTAAATGAGTCCTTCAACTTAGTTCTTCCTTTTTGAGTTTTGTTTTGGTTATTCAGGTTCCTTTCCAATTCCATATAAATTGCAGAATCAACTTGTCAATGTTTTAAAAAAAAAAAAAAGAAGAAAGAAAGAAGAAAAAAGAAAAAATAGAAAAAAAGAAAAAAGCCAAGTTGGCTTGGATTTTACGCAAAATTGCATTGACTCTTAGGTCATTTGGGGAATACTGCAGCTTAACAATAATAACTCTTCTAATCCATGAACATGAAATATATTTCTATTTACTTAGATCTTTCTTTCAATGAAGTTGTAGTTTTCGGCATAAAAGTCTTATGCTTTTAGTAAGCAATGAATTTCTAGTAAAGAAAAAAAAGTCTTATACTTTTGCTGAATTTATTCCTGAGTATTTTATTCTTTGTAATGCTACTGTAACAAAATTGTTATTTTGTTTTTTTAAGACAGGGTCTCACTCTGTCATCATGCTGGAGTGCAGTGGCACAGTCACCATTCAATGCAGCCTCAACCTCTCCAGGTCAAGTGATCCTCCCTCTCAGCCCCTGAGTAGCTGGGATTACAGGCGTGTGCTATCACACCCAGCTATTTTTTTTAATTTTTAATTTTATTTATTTTTGAGACAGGGTCTCACTCTGTCACACATCTGGTCTCACCCAGGCTGGAGGCTCTATTGCTCATCGTAGTAAAGCAATTACAGCTCACTGCAGTCTTGACTTTCCAAGCTCAAGCGATCCTCCCACCTCAGCCTCTAGAGTAGCTGGGACTACAGGAACACAATACCACACCTGGCTAATTTTTGTATTTTTTTGTAGTGATGGGATCTAGAGATGTTGCCCAGGCTGGTCTTGAATTCCTGGGCTCAGGCAATTCCTGGGCTCAGTGCAAGACTGTAATCCCCAAAATTATAGGGGATTATAGGCATGAGACATCATACCTGGCCTATTTTAATTTTTAGATTGCCCATTGCTGGGATACTAAAATACAATTGATTTTATATACTGATCTTGTATCCTGCAACCTTGTTGAAATCATTTATTAGCTCTAATAGTTTTTAAGTGAATTCCTTAGGATTTTCTATACAGAAGATCATATCATTTGCAAATAGTTTTAATTCTTATTTTCCATCCTGGTTATCTTTCACTTTGTTTTCTTGCCTAATTAATTGTGTTGGCTAGAAAATCCAGTACAATACTGAATAGAAAGAACAACAATGAATACTGTTGTCTTATTCCTGACCTTAGGGGGAAAGCTTTTCACTTACACCATTAATATGATGTAAACTGTGGATTTTTCAGATGCTCTTCAACTTCATTAAACAAATGTGAAGAATGCAAAATAAAATGATAAGACACCTCTACACACTTAGCAAAATGATGAAAATTTAAAAGACTGGCAACACAAAGTATTGGTGAGGATGTGGAAAGAGTAGAATTCACACACTGTTGGTGAATATAAAATAGTACAACCACCTTGGAAAAGAATTTCAAAGTTTTTAAATACTGTTGGGCCGGGCATGGTGGGTCACGCCTGTAATCCCAGCACTTTGGGAGGCCAAGGTGGGTTGGATCACCTGAGGTCAGGAGTTTGAGACTAGCCTGGCTAACATGGCAAAACCCCGCCTCTACTAAAAATACAAAAATTAGCTGGGCGTGGTGGCGCATGCCTGTAATCCCGGCGACTCAGGAGGCTGAGGCAGGAGAATCCCTTGAACCCAAGAGGCGGAGGTTGCAGTGAGCCAAGATCATGCCACGGTACTCTAGCTTGGGCGACAAAAGTGAAACTGTCTCAAAAGAAAGAAATACTATTAAATACACATTTATCTTACCCAGCCATTCTATTCCTAGGTATTGATCCAATAGAAAAACACAAAGACTTGTACTGATCCAATACAATACAATATAAACAATACAATAAACAAATATTCATAGCAGTCTTATTTATAACTGCCAAAAACTAGAAACAACTCAAATGGCCAACAGTAGATAAATGGCCTACTGTTGTGGTATATTCATATAACAAATACGAGTCAGTAATTAAGAAGAATAAACTTTAGGTACACAAAATATTGTTAATATTAAGTAAAAAAAAAAAAAAAAAGCCAGAGACAAAAGGAATATTATTGTGATCACATTACACAAAATTCTGGAAAAGGCAAACTGATCAATGAAAGAGAGCAGATTAATATTTGCCTAAAGGTAAGGGATAGGAAGGGGTTACTGCAAAGGGGGAACTTTTGGGAAGACAGAAATATTTACATTTTTATTGCGGTTACAGGGGGTAATCATTTGTCAAAACTCATCCAGCTAAATACTGATGTGTATTACTATGAGAAGTACTTAAATGATTTAAAACCCCTTCTAAATTAATCTGCCTCAAAGATTCAAAGATTATTTTTTTCTACAATATAATTACCAATATCCTAATTTTTTATCCTATTATTACTGTATTATGCACTTGGATCTGTGTTGCTTATCAACACTGGGGCAGTTAATAAATATTCCCTGTAATTAAAAAAATTTGTAAGTAAAAATCTAATAAACCTTCAAGAGTGTTATAAATAAATAAAATTTACAATAACATTTACATGACACCTATTTTAACGTTTTATTTGTTCATTTTATGTTCCAATAATAATTAGGACTAAGTGGTGAGCAGATCATGTAAAAATGACTTTATTTACAGTAGTTATAAAATCAAACTCACATTGCTAAAGTCTACTAGTCAGAGGAACTGAACAGAAAGAGCAGGAAAGTGCTGTAAATTTTCTGAAGGTCCCTAAAGTACCTCTTAGGGACCAGCTAACGCCTACCTCACCAAAAGAAAAAAGAAAGGAAGAAGTAACCATATTCTGAAAGTCTATAGCACCAATACTATCCCATTCATAGTTATCTTTTTTCTTTTGGGGAGACAGCATCTCGTTCTGTCACCCAGGCTGGAGTGCAGTGGTGTCATCATGGCTCACTGTAGCCTCGACCTTCCAGGTTCAGGTGAACCTCCCACCTCAGCCTCCCAAGTAGCTGGCACCACAGGTGCATGTCACTAAACCCAAGCTAAGTTTTTTTTTTTAAAGGGATGTTTTGCCATGTTGCCCAGGCTAGTCTCAAACTTCTGGGCTCAAGTGATCCACCTGCCTCGGCCTCCCAAAGTGCTAGGATTACAGGTGTAAGCCACTACACCAGGTCTTAGTCCTTTTCCTTGATACAAGTCAGCTGAGACTCCAATTTCTCCACTTCAATACAATTAATGGATTCTTAAAAAGAGAGAGACATTAATTTAAGGCCATAGGAGCCATAGCCCCGAGAATCTAGTTACACCCTGAATTCAACACCTGGCAGCATTCATAACTAGGAGTCTTCTATAACACCGAGGCCTGGGTGTCCAGCTGCCTGGTTTCCTCTGGATTGTAAATTCAGAACTTTTAGGCTTCTCTTTTGCTCATTCTCCCTTTTCTATCTCTTAAGACAAGAGAGCTCTGGACCTCCTGTCAAGGCTATCTTTACCTAAGGAGATCTGCCCAACATCCCTTCCTCCCTAATACCTGCACTGCTGTAAACAGTGTACGGTTATCTCAGAAATAGGTCCAGTATTTACTATGTTTACCGAAAGAAAAGCATAGGGAGGGATATTTTGGTTACATAATATTTAAAGTTTAGCCATGACCACAAACATACCATGTCCTCATATAATGTCATCATGGTCACAAATACAAAAACTTAGAATGAAAGTGATAAACCTGGCTGTGCTCCCTAATCACTGCATGGAGCTATGTCTAATGTATTAGAAGACTCCTGCCCTAGTAACTAATACAACTAAGTAGGAATGTGTTCTTATTATGAAAATATTTGGCTGGGTGTGGTGGCTCATGCCTGTAATCCCAGCACTTTGGGAGGCCAAGTGGGGCGGATTACCTGAGGTTAGGAGTTCAAGACCAGCCTGACCAACATGGTGAAACCCTACCTCCATTAAAAATACAAAAATTAGCCAGGTATAGTGCAAGACTGTAATCCCAGCTACTTGGGAGGCTGAGGAAGGAGAATCGCTTGAATCGGGAGGTGAGGGTTGCAGTGAGCAGAGATGGTGCATTGCACTCCAGCCTGGACAACAGAGTGAGACTCTACCTCGAACAAAAAAAAAAGGGAAAGAAAAGAAAACATAAAATTTTCTAGCTATTTTTGACAAATGCTATACAATATACTAAATAATTTATTACCAGGAAAAAAATATTTAGTAAGTTAAAACAGTGCTTCCCAATTACTTTCACATCACAGCACACACAGAAAATACTTAAAATAAAAGGACAAGGCTACACAGGCTCCACCACCCAAGTCCCCGGGTGGCCACCCCTAGTGCAGCGCATTAGATGGGAACACTGATCTAACAGGCTCTCATGCTGATGCCCTGGGTCACTGAGATAAAACTAGGGAGAAGTTCATCCATATGGCTGTATACTGTCAAAAACAAACTAGCTTTAAAAAATATTTGTTTCTGCTGTTCTAACTTATACATCTTCATCAAACCATGAAACATTCAAGGCCCAGTTCATCACCACCGTGAAGCCTACCCTAATCTCTAAGGCTGTAATTCACACGGGTCCTTTCTCTGTGTTCCAAGCCATCTTTACTCTTACTGAACTATCATATTCTGTTTTATAGTTGCCTGTAGCTATTATTTACCTTAAATTAAATATGTCCCTTGAATGCAAGGATCTTATTTCATTCACTTTTATTTCCTTCTTGCTCTACAATATTGAAAAAAAGAGTTTGTATAACCAGTGTTTGTTCAATCTGAACTTGGGGTAGGTCATACTCAGTGACAACGCTTTTTGTACTACACCATAATCACAGGCTATAGCCCATGTACTTTCTCCCTCTGTATTACAAAATTGGATTTATTTAATCCCAAGCCTCTCAAATATCCCAATTTTCCAAAGTTTCAAGTGTTCCACAGGATACACAAAAATGTTTGTTTGCACTAGCCCCGCATCCACACAATTTAGAAAACAAAAGGAAATATCCAGCCCCTATACAATTTTTTTTTTTGGTATCTTTAGTAGAGACGGGGTTTTGCCATGTTGACCAGGCTGGTCTCAAACTCTTGCCCTCAAGTGATCCACCCACCTCAGCCTCCCAAAGTGCTGGGATTATAGGCATGAGCCACCACGCCTGGCTGTGACCCTACACAACTTTAACATCCAAGTATCAATTCTTTCTTCCAAGCAAAAACAAGGTTTCCAGAACTCAACAGAAAAATTAAAACCACACTGTTACCAGCCATAGTCCATGACATAACTTTAAATTGCTCAAGAGCAGTTAGGAGGCATTTTAAATTATTTTCATGTCTATTGAAGGATTCCAGCCAACAGAATTTATTCTTATTATACAGGAGTAAATGTGCATTTTATCATTAAATAGTATGATAATCTTAACCAGGAATTACCAGTCTATAAATTTTCTCTGTAAAATCTGTGAATCTATATGAATGCTAAGATTTTACTTAGAATCACCATATTTATTTTTATCTTCCCCTTCCATTTAAAAAATATTTAACTTTTAACTACTAGTAAATAGAATAAATAGAAATGTAACTATAAGTGAATAATTAATATGAATTAGTACACAAATTAAGTTATACAAGGACCATTTCCAAAATATTTATTGAAAAATGCTTCTATTTCCTATGTTTTTCTGACCCTTGTTTAAAATACCAGCTGCTAAAGTTAATTGAAATTTATTTCTGCATAATCTAAAAAGACAAAAAAAGCACCGCAATAAGCATTCCCAAATATATATTATTTCAAAACAAAGATACATATATAATCATGGAAGTAGGTTCAAATTTACAGTCAGTTCAAATTTATAAAAAGATACTAACTGTATAGTCCATTGCTCTCTGCTAGCTGAGGTTAACACTGTACAAAAGCTGGTTTCTACTTTTTCTCTACCACCTATATACGCATCTCTACAATCTGTAGCTCAATACTTAGCCAATATGATCATCCTTCTCAGTCTACCTAATTCCTTTTTTCTTGCCAATTCAAATGTTGAGGAATGTGCATGTAATATCCAATCCCTCTAATTATTTCAATGCCTGTTCTGCTACCTTCCTCCATACTCTATTCAGCTTTCTACCTTTCAGAGTCCCTAGTATCATCATCTCGAATAAAGAAAATTAACAACAGTGTCTGAACACCCTCTGTAAACACCACAAAGATATGCCGAAGAGTTGGATCTGTACCCCTTTTGTGATTCTGAAACAGAAAATGCAAAGAAAACATACAGGTTCCAGGACCTCTTAATACCAAAATCCAAGGATCCACAAGTCCCTTTATATAAAATGGCATGGTATTTGCATATAACCTATACACTCCTCCCACATACTTTAAAATCATCTTTAGATTATTTGTGATACCTAATATTATATAAATGCCACATAAACTGTTGTTATACTGTTTGTTTATCTGAGACAGGGTCTCACTCTGTCACATGGGCTGGAGTACAGTGGTGCAGTGCTCAGGACAGCCTTGACTTCCTCAGGTCAAACAATCCTTGCGCCTCAGCCTCCCAAGGAGCTTGGATTACAGGCACATACCAATGCACCCTGCTGATTTTTTTTTTTTTTTGTATTTTTTGTAGAGGTAGGGTCTCACTTTGTTGCCCAGGCTTGTCTAGAACTCCTTGCTTCAAGCAATCCTCTCACTTTGGCATCTCAAGGTGCTGAGATTACAGGCATGAGCCACACACCTGGCTTACATTATTTTTTAGTAAAATCACTTTCCAAAATACTGCAGTATGAGGAAACCTTCACTGATAGTAACATAAAACATTTTTGGAAGTTAAAAATTAACCACATGTTGGTCGGTGTGGTGGCTCACGCCTGTAATCCCAGCACTTTGGGAGGCTGAGGCAGGCAAATCACCTGAGGTCGGGAGTTCGAGACCAGCCTGACCAACATGGAGAAACCCCATCTCTATTAAAAATACAAAATTAGCCAGGTGTGGTGGCACATGCCTGTAATCCCAGCTACTCAGGAGGCTGAGGCAGGAGAATTGCTGGAACCTGGAAGGCAGAAGTTGTAGTGAGCTGAGACTGCGCCACTGCACTCCAGCCTGGGCAACAAGAACGAAGCTTCGTCTCAAAAGGAAAAAAAAAAACCCATAAAAGTTAACCACATGTTATCATCAACCTGTTTAGGGGGAGATAAGGTTATTCCTTTCTCTTCTTGGTTGAAAAATTAAGGGAAAAATATTATTTATCAATTTCCTTTGCCACATACCATCCAAAAACAAATGACCAATAAGATCTAAAAGTATATGGTAAGATAGCAGGAATTTTTAATTTGAAATTTCATATCACAAGTGTGCTTTGGAGGCTGGGCGTGGTGTCTCACACTGTAATCCCAGCACTTTGGGAGGCAGAGGCGGGCAGATCACTTGAGGTCAGGAGTTTAGGACCAGCCTGAATAACACGGTGAAACCGTGTCTCTACTAAAAATACAAAAAATTAGCTGGGCATGGTGGCGGAAGCCTGTAGTCCCAGCTACTAAGGAGGCTGAAGTGGGAGGATCACTTGAACCTGGGAGGTGGAGGTTGCAGTGAGCCAACATGGCACCTCTGCACTCTAGCCTAGGCAACAAAGTGAGACCCCCATCTCAAAAAAAAAGTATGCTTTGGATATTTGATGATACAACAATTATTCTTTGGGCTGACCCTTGTTCTAAAGTTAATTACAATTTATTTTTGCATAATCTAAAAAGACAAAAAAACTTCAATAAACATTACAATTACATATTATTCCAAAACCAAGATACATATAGTCACAGAAGTAATGTCAAGTTTACAAAGTCAGTTCAAATTTATAAGCTGAAAGAAAAGAAAGAAAAAAAACATAACCCATGTTGTGGGTTATGTTTTAAAAGAAGAAAAAACACTGAAAATATCATGTCTTACCTTTTAGGCATACATGTTAAAATACTGGCAGATGAAACATAATACTGATAGATTATGCTTCAAAATAATGCAGGGAAGAGTAGAAGTGGGTAGAGATTGTTAAATCAAGTTTAACCTAAAGCTGTCTCCTTACATATTTGAAGTTCGGTCTAAAGGTTTCTCTGTACATAGTGAACTATAAATATATCTAAATGGAGGTGTAAACAGACTGTAACCTACTCTTGTGTCAATCACCAAGTTTTGGCCAATCAAAAGGGGCCAACTGTTCAAACCATGTTCAAATAAGGCAACTGCCGAGCTATAACCAACCTGGCTGTTTCTGTTCCTCTGTCTATACATCTTCTTCCACAACCTGGCTGTGCTGGAGTCTCTCTGAACCTACTGTGGCTCAGGAGGCTGCCCTATTCACAAATCATTCTTTTGGTCAATCAAATTCTTTAATTTGGCTAAGGATTTTCTTATAACAAGATAGAAATTAAACAAGACAGCCATAAATTATAATTGTTTTAAAATGTCACATGGAAGTTCAAAATATTATTCCCTCTACTTTTATACATTTGAAAGTTTTATAAAATAGAGCTTTTGTTTTTTGTTATTGTTTTTTTCTGAGACAGTGTACAATCTCAGCTCATCATGGCCTCTGCCTCCTGGACTCTACCTCCCACCTAAGCCTTCCAAGTAGCTGGGACTACAGTTGTAAACTACCATGCTTGTGTGATTTTTAAATTTTGTGTAGAAATGAGGTCTCACTATATTGCCTAGGCTGGTCTTGAACTTCTAGCCTCAAACAATCCTCCCTCCTCTGCCTTCCAAAGTGCAGCGATTAGAGATGTGAGCCACTGTGCCCAGCCAAAATTTTTGTTTTTAAGTGTGTTATGCTTAAACACACACTTAAGTGATTTTTTATTTTCTGCAATCAGAAAACCTGGTTACCAACTAAAGATGCGTGCACAACATTCATTATTTTTCTATGTCTTAAGTTTTCACATCTGTGAAAAAGGGAGTTGGACTCATTAAATTCCAACGTTCCTTCTAGTTCAATTTGTTGTTGTGGTTTTTTTTTTTAATTCAATTGAATATGAGTTCTACACTTTGAATTTTGAATGTGGTTTAACAATTTTTTTTTTTTTTTGAGACAGTTTCACTCTCGTCACCCAGGCTCCTAGGCTGGCTGGAGTACGATGGCACAATTCTCCTGCCTCAGCCTCCCGAGCAGCTGGGACTACAGGCATGCACCACCATGCTCAGCTAATTTTGTATTTTTAGAAGAGATGGGGTTTCACCATGTTAGCCAGGCTGGTCTCAAACTCCTGACCTCAGTTGATCTGCCCGCCTCAGCCTCCCAAAGTGCTGGGATTACAGGCATGAGCCACTGCACCCAGCCTCGGTTTAACGATTCTAACTAAAATCCAGAATGCATTCATAGCTAAATCTGATATAATGAACTAAAAATTGTTCATTACTGTTATCAAGATAACAATATAGTACAGTACTTACCTCAGCTGGGCCTTCATTCCTATATAAATCCTATTTTGCTTTCCCCGAAACACCTTTCCTTCAAGCATTACCTCTTCTAAGAGGTAGATAACCTTGTCAAAGAAAATAGAGGCCACTACATGTAATTTGTTCCAGTTTCCCTACCCCTACTGCAGCCCATCCTCATTTCTGTCTGTACTTCAAGTCCTTTTCATCTGAGGCTCCTTCAAGACCTAACCACATCTCACACATCTCCTACATCTCTTACTTCCCTTCCCTAACAACTCCCTACTTACTTTATCCTTTTCTAACCAGGTCCTCAGGTCTCTTTTGCTCTGGCTTCTTCAGTTTGGCCTACAGTCAACCCCACCCTTCTAAACGATAAAAAAAACAAGAAACAGCCTTCTTTCAAACCTACTTCTTCCTCAAGCTAATCTGTGATTCCTCCTTCCCATAACTATCAAATATTTAAATCAAAGTTCTAACTACCTCAACTCCAACTCACCCCTTAGCTTATCATAATCTAGCTTCCAGCCTCCAACACTCTCCTAGTTTTCCATTTCTCATTGGCCCGCAATGGGCAAATACAATGAATGGCTTATTTTCAGGTCTCATCATGCCTCTACTCTCTGTAGCATTTGATACTGCAATTACTGCCCCTCCTTCAGGAAACTCTCCTCCCCTAAAGCTCTGATATACCATTTGCTGCTAAGCTTCCTACAGACTCCCTCAGTAGCATTTTCACCTTGTCTCCTAATATGATGTGGTTCCTCAGAGTTCTTTCCTCCCCTGCTCCTCTTTCCTTCTTACCCCTATAATCCCCTATTTATATTATTATCTTACTGTAGTCATTGCTTGAACTATTAATCTTCACCACTAGCCACCCTAGCCTAGAAGGGCCTGTGAGCCTAATCTAGATCCCCAACTGATTTCATAAAGCTTTATTAGAATACAACCACACTCATTTGTTTGCCTACAGTCTACGGCTGCTTTTGTGCTCAAGGCAGAGGTGAATAGTTGCAATATAGACACTATGGCCCTCAAAGCCATAATATTTAGGCTTTTAAAAAATATTATGACCCTTTACAAAAAATTTGCAAACCTCTATTCTGTCAGGTAAAATATACCAAAAAAATTAGTCCTAGTGACTTTTTCTGCTTTTCAATCTCAGTGCCAACACCATAATCGGGCCACCCATCTGAGACCCTGAGCTATTCAAGTTTTGTTACTCCCAATCTCTCTTCTAATCTTCACCAATCCATTCCCTATAGTGTAACCAAAGCAACAGTTTTAAATGCCCAAATCTATTTCACTGTTTAAAATGTTCCCCAGAGAAAAGGTTTTTCACAATCTGGCTCTGGTTTGTCCTACCCAAATTTCCAATTACTCCACCTGAAATATTGAAGAAATATTACTTTTGAGACAGAATCTCACTCTGTCACCAAGGCTGGAATGCAGTGGTGCAATCTCTGTTCACTGCAACCTCTGCTTCCCAGGTTCAAGCGATTCTCTGGCCTCACCTTCCTGAGTATGTGGGACTACAGGTGCACACCACCATGCTCAGCTGATTTTTGTATTTTTAGTAGAGACGGGGTTTCATCATGTTGGCCAGGCTGATCGCTAACTTGTGACCTCAGGTGATCCCCCTGCCTCAACCTCCCAAAGTGCTGGGATTACAGGTGTGAGCCACTATGCTCAGCCAGAAATACTGAATTACATTAATTCCCCAGAACATATCACACTGTCTCTTCCAGGCTTGCCCAAGATTTACCACAAAATAAATACCTACACATTTTCCTACTTTGAGCTAAGGTACAATCACCTCCATGAAGTCTTTCGTGACTCACCCAGGCCAACTCAGGTGATTCTTTCCCCATGCGCCCACTGCATTAGGTACACACTTCTATCACAGGAAATATTTATGTGCTTTCACATAATCTGCCTACTAGTCTACACATTCCTTGAGCGGGAACCCTGAGGTAGAGTAGGAAAATGGCTACTAAGGGCATGGAGTTTTAAAGTTGGAAATCTGGGACTGAATGCCAGTTTGGCTCCTTCTAACTGTATGTTCTTAACAAATTACTTAAGAAGAAAATGAAGAAATGAAGAACTAATTTTCTTCCTCCATATAATGAAAACTTTGTGAGGATTATGTAAGGTTATTCATATAAACACACTGCCTTGCACATAGCTAAGTGCTCAACAATTACTCGTTATCATTATTTTCATTGTTTTATCCGTCACACTTAGCACAGAATTCGAATAGCTGCTGAGTGACATAACTGAAGCAAGCTAGTTCTGCAGTTTTCAGCTGCATACTGAATATTTTCATCTGAACATTTGGATCCCAGAACTCGCTATCTTTATGCCCAAACTTTTAATTAGAACAACCAACTTGTTAAGATTTGTCCAGGACTTTCCCTTTTTGAACACTGAAAGTCCTGGGTACTGGGAACTCCCTTAGTTCCAGGCACACCAAGACAGTTGATCACCTTAGAGTTATGCTGCAAACAACAGAAACTGAATTGGGTTAATTTAAGAAGAAAAAAGGGAAGGGTGAATTTATTGATAGAAAACCAAGCCAAAGCTGAAGAACCAAGCCTATGAAAGCAACTCTCATATCTAGCTGGCAGGAATTAATGGATGGTTACCTTCATAGTACTTCTGTCAGGATGAATCAATTAGGTCTCAGTATCAGCTCACTCAAGATTTAAATGCCAGGGACAGAATTAGCCTAATTTGTGTTAGCCAGAAAAATGTGAAGCACATTAATGAACCAGAGGCAGAAGCACCTACATTAAAAATCCCACCATGAGGCCAGATGAGGTGGCTCACACGTGTAATCCCAGCACTTTGGGAGGCTGAGGCAGGTGGATCACCTGAGGTCAGGAGTTCGCGACCAGCCTAACATGGTAAAACCCTGTCTCTACTAAATACAAAAAAATGAGCTGGGCATGGCGGTGCATGCCTGTAATCTGAGTTACTTGGGAGGCTGAGACAAGGGAATCGCTTGTACCTGGGAGGTGGAGGTTGCAGTGAGCTAAGATCAAACCATTCACACCATTGCACTCCAGCCTGAGCAACAAGGGCAAAACTCCATCTCAAATAAATAAATAAGTCCCACCATGAGATATCCAATGGCAGAAAAGTAGCTTTGAAAGGTCAAATCAAAAGGCTGTTTCCAAAATAAGGGGGAATGGATACAATGCCCCTCATGTATCAATAGTGACTTGAACATGCCAAGCCTTTAGACTCCATGACACAGTCACTGTTATTGATGCTATTTTTCTTTCTGACTTGGCAAACTCATCCTTCAAGACCTAGCTCAAGTATGACCTTCTGTGTAACCTTACTAATTTCCCCAGGTACAGTCATGCTTTCTCTATACTGTTACAGTACTTTACAAATTATGTACCTGTATCATAGAACTTATCACACTGTATACTAGCCATATGTTTACGCATCAGTCTCCCCCATTAAACTGAACTTCATTAGATCAGGGAATATTTTCATATTTGTAATCTTTGACACGTAATAATGTCTACCTAGCATGTGGAAAATAATAAATAGGCTGGGCACGGTCGCTTACGCCTGTAATGCCAACACTTTGGGAGGCTGAGGTAGGTGAATTGCTTGAGCCCAAGAGTTTGAGACCAGCTTGGGCACAATGGCGAAACCGTGTCTCTATAAAAAATAAAAAATTAGCTGGGTGTGGTGGTGTGCACCTGCAGTTCCAGCTACTTGAGAGGATCACTCAAGCCTGGGAAGTTGAGGATGCAGTGAGCTGTGATTGTGCCACTGTACTCTAGCCTGGGTGACAGAGCAAAACTCTGTCTCCAAAAAAAAAAAGCTAAATAAATGTTTAATAAATCTGTTTTCCAAGTCACTAGAATATGTGAAGCATCAAACAAAAAGAAACATAGGGGCTACCACAGGTAAACATGCTGACAGTACCAAAGAGAAAACTGATAGACTAAAAGCAAGGGAAGGACATACCCTGCCCCCCAAAAATTAGGCAGAGCAAAAACTCCACAAGCATAAAAATCAAGGACAAAATTCTGGTAATCTAACAACCTGAAGGCATCACTTACATAAAAGCAAAACCCAATATCCATATGCATAATGGTGACTCTCTCAAGAACCAAGAAAACAACTAAATTATATTCTATTTAAGGCAGATAGCAAAATAAAGTAAAATCTACTATGTATACAACTTCCCTAACCCAAAAAACCCAGAATAATTAATTCCAAGTAAATATAGTCATGATTTATTTTACATTATAACTGCTGATGTTGGCTAGGCTGTGACGAAATTTTTCTTAATAGCAAAACTGCAAGAAAGGATAGCTACATCCTTCTTATACTTTTAATATTCCTTCACCTCCAAGATAAGAAATAGAGACTTGAAAATAAGATTACAGTCCTTCCTCAGTATCCTGGGGGTGGGGGGAGGTTGGCTCCAGATACTCCCTCCTCCAGAGATAACAAAATCTGCAGATGTTCAAATCTCTTCAATAAAATGGCACAGTACAGTCAGCCCTACAAATCCACAGGCTACGAAGGGCCAACTGTATAGCCAAAATGTATGCTAACTAAACAAAAAGTCAATTGAGGAGTGGTGTCAGTCATAGAAAGAAAATCCCACTGACTCTGAAGTTAGAAGTTCTGGAAATGCATTTTGTAACTCCTTTACTGGATACCAATAAGTTACTTTTTTTTCCCACTTGGAACGTCATGCAGTTCATGTCACATTTCATCCAAATAACTAAAATTCACTTCATGAAGTATAGTAACTTTCACATTCATGGCATTACATTCTTCGTACTTTATCATGTGAACCCTATGACTAATCTTATTATCATTACTGAGATACATTCTGAAGTACACACTACCACCAATTAAATCATAAATAAATAAAAGCTTAACTTGAAACTAATGAAGACTTTACATCAAACTCCCAGTTTAGGCTGGACTCAATGGCTCATGCGTATAATATTAGCATTTTGAGGGGCTGAAGCACTGCTTGAGACCAGGAGTTCAAGACCAGCCTGGGCAATATAGCAAGACCCTATACCCTATCTCTACAAAAAGAAAATTAGCTGGACATGGTGGTGTGCACCTGTAGTCCTACCTACTCAAGAGGCTGAGGCAAGAGGATTGCTTGAACCATGATCATGTCATTGCACTCCAGCCCAGGTAACATCAAGATTCTGTCTCAAAAATAATGTTTTAAATTTAAAACAACAACAACAACAACAAAAACTCACAAATTACAAAAAATCTGAAGAGTGGTAAAAAATAGGAAGAACCAGTTAAGTATCACCACAAGGAAACAGACAAATCCAGTAATGAGGACAGTCTATTGGGCTGAACCATATGAAAATTGCCAATACTTGGCTGTTGTTACAAAACTGGAAAAAGGCAATTTCATATGGTGCAATTTAATGTAAGAAAAGTGACCTGGGCCAGGTGCGGTGGCTCACGCTTGTAATCCCAGCACTTTGGGAGGCCAAGGCGGGCGGATCACGAGGTCAAGATATCGAGACCATACTAGCCAGCATGGTGAAACCCCATCTCTACTAAAAATACAAAAATTAGCCGGTGTGGTGGTGTGTGCCTCCCAGCTACTCAGGAGGCTGAGGCAGAATAATTGCTTGAACCTGGGAGGCGGAGGTTGCAGTGTGCTGAGATCGCGCCATTGCGCTCCATCCTAGGTGACAGAGCAAGACTCCATCTCAAGAAAATAAAAATAAAGAAAGAAAACCGACCTGAACAAATTAATGGCTTTTTTTTTTTAAAGACTCAGTCTCGCTTTTGTTCGCCAGACTGGAGTGCATTCTTAGCTCACTGCAACCTCCGCCTCCAGGGTTCAAAGCGATTCTCCTGCCTCAACCTCCTGAGTAGCTGGGATTACAAGCATCTGCCACCATGTCCGGCTGATTTTTGTATTTTTAGTAGAGACGGGGTTTCACCATGTTGACCAGGCTGGTATTGAACTCCCGACCTCAGGTGATCCACCCACCTAGGCCTCCCAACATGCTGGGCGGGAGCCACCAAGCCTGGCCAATTAACGGCATTTGTAAATGGTTGGGAGACAACAGACAAAAGTTGGAAATAACCCAAGTATTCATCTGTGGACAAACGGGTAAAGAAATGTGGTATATACATATAATGGAATGCTACTTAGCCATACAAATTAGCCTTAATCACTAATTCATTCACAATGCATGTGCCTTAATCTCCCAGTACTTCACCTGTCATAATAAAAAGCTTGGAGGTGATTTGGGAAGCAGTAGGAAAAGGCATTAAAACAGTAAAAGTTTCATTTCAAAATACGCATGAGGAAAATTACTGTGTCTGTGGTGCCTAGGATGTATTTATTCAAGGAATATTTTAGTGCTTGCTTGGTTCCAGCCACTGTACTAAGTGGTAAGCAATGAAGATATATAGACTGTGCCCTCAAAAAGCTCACAATCTAGTAGGAAAAATAAACAAAATCAAATTAAAATACATCATAATTGCAATAAGAAAGATATACGCAGAGTTCTTCCAGGAGCAAAGAATGGTACCTACCCAGAGTTGACTATTTAAAAGTGGTAGGAATTAGCCAGGCAACAGGAGGCAGAGAAGGATATTCCAGTCAGCAAGATGGCCCTGAGAATAGAAATAGCACTGGCGAGGAGGGGCAGGCGGGATTCCAGATTATGTATAAGCGTATAAGTTCAGTGTTGCTAGGGCTTAAGTGGGTGGGGGAGGAAAGTTGAATCTGGAGAAATAATCAGGCATCAGGCTCCCTGAAAAATCTCATAAACTCGAGGAAGAACATCCCTTTCAAGACAGTTTTTAAACTGGAAGGTGATAGGTAATAAGGCCTAAAGTAGGCTGGAGGCAGCAGAATAGAGAGGCAGGGCCAAAATCCAGAGAGCAGACATTCAAGCTACATGACTGGCATCTGACTGAAAGTGGAAGAGGAGAAATAAGTCCAAGAAGCCTCTCAAGTTTCAAATTCAGGTCACAGTGAGGGTGATGATGCCATAAACAGAAAAAAGAAAAAAAGACAGAACACGGCTTTAAACACTTTGAGTTTGAGAAGCTAAAAAGATGCTCATGTGAATAATTTCCAGCAGATGATTTTATGAAATTTAAGTCCCCCCACACTGAAATGATGATTAAAGCCAAGAGAGCTGCTGATGTGCACAAGAAAAACACTCTATAGTTCAAAGAATCATAGACAGAATCCCAAGCCACGCCTACTACATTCAAAGGGTAGGAAGACTTAACAAAGCTGACTAAAAAAGAGTACTCCAAGAGAACCAGAGGCTGTATATGCCCCATTAGTGAATTCAAGAAAAAAAAAATTATAGGTTGTCTGCTATATGACATACAGATTCCTGAAACATTTTATACTCTTCAAACTTAGGAAGAGGGAAATGCACAGGATGGATGGTCATAAGCACCTTTAGACGGAGCACATGGTTAAATAGAGCTGAGAGGCAGAACATGGCTACACGGCCAATATGCATACTCCTGGTCTTGATCCGTTCAACTGTGTTTCTGTACTTTATGTTCAACTGTTGTTATTTGAGACTGCCAAACATTAATGTGCTACTAAAAATCACATATGAACCAATATGAATTTTGCCTTAACATTCCTTTATCTACCATTCAAGTATGAGTGAGATCATGTTACAGAAACACATTATAGGAAAACAGGCTGTTCAAGGAGGGCTAGGCAACAGTATTAACGCCATGGAGTCAACACTGAAAGACAATTAATGTCTTAGAATAATACTGAATCTTTCATTCCCAAATGTAGACTTTTTTTCAAGTACATCATCCAGTCTCTCTTCTTTATTAAGTTTCTCATGCTGTTCACTAAACAACAGTAGCATCCAAGGTCTCTAGACTCACTGAGCTTCTCGACAGAGCCAAATACTTTAATAGCTATTCACACACAAAATCTGCTGTACATCACAGCAATTTATTCCAAATAGGTGAAGGAAAATTCACCTAGGAAAACACTAGAGAGGAGGAAAAGAATAGGGACTGATGGTACCAAGTATGCTATTAGTCAGGAAAGACTTCATGGAGAACCTTTGAAGGATTTTTTGTTTTAAACTAGAATGACACTGTGTGACAGAGTTGTAATCTTGGTGTTCCAGAGATATATGAAGGAGTCTGACTGAAGAGACAGTTCGCCAGAGTGAGCCCCACTCAACAGACAGCCAAAAGAAGGCACAGAGTAGAACAGCATGTACAAAGACATGGAGAAGAAACTACTGTTTACTCAAGCATCTCCAGTACTTTATCACAGCTGGCACAAAGGAGATATAAGGAAAAGTGCAAGGTGAAGTAAAAAAGGTAGGGCCTTATGTGGACCTGTATGTGGCATGCTAAGGACTTTTATCCTGAAGTCAATGGGAAGGATCATAAACAGGAAAGTAACACAGAAAAATCTGAGAAAAAAAATCAATCCACAAGGTAACTGGGGAAAGAAGATACTGAACACAGGAGAGCTAGGTACACTATTATACTTGTTCAGGCAAGAATGGTAAGGGTCTAAACTAGGGGCGGTGGAAGTTAAGGCTGGTAACAGGTACAAACATGAGGGTTCTTCAGATGACTAATACAGAGACGGGTGAAGGAGGGGAAGAAAAAGGAGTCAAGGATAAAGTTTTAAACTTCAGCAATTGAATAGCACCACTTACCACTGGAGGTTCCAGAGACACAGAAGCAAGTCTAGTAGGGCTAACTGAGTTTTACAGGTGAAAAAATATATATTAGCCCTGGTATCAGAAACTACAGCATAAAGCTTAAGTGTTAAGCCCAAAGATATGGACTTTCGTTTTTTGGTAAAACCAACTAACTGGCTCCTTGCTGATAAGGAAACTTTGCAAGAGCAAAAAGATAAAAAGGTAAATAAACTTAATAATAAAGTTCATCAAAAATTTTTATTAGCAAAGTTTTAAAATATAGAAATAGGGGCCAGGCACGGTGGCTCACGTCTGGAATCCCAGCACTTTGGGAGGGTGAGTTCGGCGGATCACATGAGGTCAGGAGCTCAAGATCAGCCTGGGCAACATGGAGAAACCCTGTCTCTTAAAAGAGTAAATCAATAAAATAAAATAAAATGTAGAAATAGGAATTTCTGTAATAAAGTATTTCTTTGATATTTTCCCCATTCACCAACTTTTAGACATGGTTTGTACATATCAAGTCTTAGATTCCCTTAGTGGAATACAGCACAGTAAGCATGAGTTCTGGCTTTAGCATCAAGCTTTGTTTGTTTTTGAGATGGAGTTTCGCTCTGTCACCCAGGCTGGAATGCAATGGCATGATCTTGGCTCACTGCAACCTCCACCTCCCAGGTTCAAATGATTCTCCCACCTCAGCCTCGCTTGTAGCCGGAATTACAGGCACGCGTCACCACGCCTGGTTAATTTTTGTATTTTTAGTAGAGAAGGGGGTTTCACGACATTGGCTAGGCTGGTCTTGAACTCCTGACCTCAGGTGATCCACCTGCCTCGGCCTCCCAAAGTGCTAGGATTACAGGCATGAGCCACTGTGCCTGGCCACTTACCATCAAGCTTTGATTTAAGTCCAGGCTTTGCCACTTAACACTCGATGGAGGACTTAGGGCCACTTACCTAAGAGATGTAGGCCTCAAGTTTCCTCAGCATTAAATGGGGATAATAATACTATCTACTTGATAGGACTGTTGTGAAGACTAAACAGATAATCTATATAAAGCACTTAACACCGGTATAAACAATAAATGTTAAGGTTTTTAAAATAATAATTATTAACTACTCTTACTAACGAAAATGTCACATTCCCGAGGTATACAGGAGCAAGAAAATGAGAAGCTGACCTGGATAGCAGTTACCTGAGCATTTGTTTTATAAGTACTCATTAAACAAAACATTTCTGTTTTGCACACTTTTCTGTAAGTTACCTTTGAAAACAGAAAAAAGTTTAAGAATCAGCGCCTTACATGAAAAGGTCTAGTATTAAAAAGCACATTCCAGGGCCGGGCATAATGGCTCATGCCTCTAATCCCAACACTTTGAGAAGCCAAGGCAGGAGGATAACTTGAGCTAGGAGTATGAAACCAGCCTGGGCAACATGGTGAAACCCCGTTTCTACAAAAAAGACAAAAATTAGCCGGGTATGGTGGCATGTGCCTGCAGTCCCAGCTACTCAAGAGGCTGATATGGGAGGATGGCTTGAGCCTGGGAGGGGGAGGAGGCGGAGGTTGTAGTGAGCTGGAGACTGGGCCACTGCACTCCAGCCACGGTGACAAAACCAGACCCTGTTTTGTTTTGTTTTGAAAAAAGCACATTCCAGAACAAATAAAAGGAAATGTTTGCCTTTCAATATGTACTTCCTAGTTTTAGCTACAAAATCCATTCCTCTACCCAAGCTGCAAATTTCTATCAATGATAATAATTACTCCCTCCCTGCCTCCATCTACAAACCTCAGAATAACCTCTACCCCATTTCTCTTCAGTGAGCTTTACAAAGAGAATGTGAAAGAGGAGGAGGAGGAGAAGGGAGGAGGAACAGCATCATCCAATCCTCATTCCAGGTTGTAGCCATTCCCAGGCTCAATTTTTTGGAAAATTCCTTCTTGCAGACCAAATAGCACTATTTCTCCAAAATGAATTCCAGGTATTACTGCCCTGTCACCCCTTCCATTGCTCTAATCATGTTACACCTCCTCTTTGTTCTGGAATAAATTCCTTCAGAGCTCCCTATCAAGAAAAAGCTCCCAAGCAACTCTTTGCCACAGGATATTCTTGGACCAACACAGGCCATCTGGAAGTCTCCTCTCTTCATTCTAATATAATCACTTTTCTTTTTTACCTGGATATTTATTCACCAGTTAACATTGGTACATACTTTCTATAAGATTCACTAAACTCGTTTTTTTTTTCTCTCCAAAGATCTCTTCAAGTCTCTCCTGATTGAATGACAAAAAAATTTTCTTCCTCAACCCTCTCTCTCACAATCCCCTGGCATTAACTCTATCTTTTTTTTTTAACAAGCGTGTATCTTATTCTTGCACCTAACATTCTGTGTATCAGCTGGTTGTATAATTTATAACATGTTTTAGCTTTTGTCTATCCTCTATGTGAAAAAATAGGCATCATATCTCATCAAAGTGCATCTCAGTGTTTTGGAACAGCCTGATAACCACAACTACTCAGTTACAGAGCTAAGTTGTACTATGTTTCCAATGGATAAGAGGAAACATGACATCTACGCTTAGATATGCCTAAATCCCCAATAAAAGCCCTTAATCAGATTTGGCCCCAGTTTACCCTTTAGTCTTTCTCTCTCCTACATTTCTCTCAGGACTTTTCAATTACTGTTCCCTCTAGTCTGGAATGCCCCTTTCTTACACCCCACTTCTTCTGCCCTTTGCCTGGCCACCTTTCTTTCATCCTTCAGAATCAGCTCACTCCCACCCATTAGAAGTCCACCAGAGTTATCTTCCCTGTCTGCTCAGCTCCAAGTAGTTTTCTCTCATGCATTTTTGGAATACTACACTGTAACAATTGTTGTACTGCATTGTAATTATCACCCCCACTGAATGAAAACTCCTTGAGGTACAGACTGCATCTTATCCCTTATCCCAAAGACCTAACACTGATAGATACCGAATAGACAACTAGTGAATAAATAATGCCCATATCCACTGAATGACTTGCACAGGCTACATAAGCACACTGAGGTTTTGCACCTAAAGTTCCAGCTGGGTGTGACAGCTCGCATCTGTAGTCCCAACACTTTGGGAGGCCGAGGCGGAGGAATCACTGGAGCCCAGGAGTTCAAGACAAGCTTGGGCAACAAAGCAAGACCCCATCTCTACAAAAGATTAAAAATTAGCCAGGTGTGGTGGTGTCCACCTGTAGTCCCAGCTACTTGGGACGCCACAGTGGGAAGATTCCTTGTCTAGAGGTTTGAGCTTGCAGCTGAGCTATGAGTGCCTGAGTACTCCAACCTAAGTAACAGAGCAAGACTGTCTCAAAAAATGCTTTTCTCATGTAAAGTAGGGATAATGCCACACCTAACTCATACACTTGTTACACGGATTAAATAAGGTATCATGAAGCTCTTAACACAGTGTTTGCCACAATAGAACTACCATTTGAATGTCTATTTCATGTCTTAAGTTACCCTGTAGAATCCCGAGAAATGTAGCGTTGTGACCGATACCAGGCTGAATGGCTTAGCAACCATGTTCTTTTTCATGCATCTAAAAGTCACTAGTTACTTGTTATCATCAGCAAATATTTATTGTGTACCTATTATGTGCAGGAGTCCTTACTAAGTATCACTGAGTTACCAGAACACAGTAATAGAGGTAAACAATGAAACAAAAACCTGTACCAATATCCAAGAGAAGAAAAAATGTTATTGGTTTTAACGTACAATATGAGTATTTTTCAATAAACTTTTATTTGAAACGAGGTAGACCTCAACAATTGGAAAAGTTCAAAATTAACACTTATCATCAAGTGGACAGGAGGCAGTTCCAAAATTTCCTGTTCCTATTCCTAAGTTTCACTTTTGCTTAGATGTATTTCTCACAAAGAGTATTTAACCATGACCAGGAAAGAATACATGATCTTTATTTGACTCATTCAAATGGGAATTCCACGGATACCTCCCTAGGTTTTTCTCTACTGGTATTTAATTTTGTAGCTCTGAAAAACAGCCTGAGTTTGTTTCTCTTCAAAATAGAACGCTGAATGGTATATATACCCCACCACCTTCCTTAAGACAGGATAAAATACTCACCTCTCAATCACACTAGCCTCTTAGCAAAAATTACAAAACTGTGTATCATGTCACCCAGTATTAGAAAAGAAGGCTGTAGCCTTAAAACCATTTTCCACCTAACAAATCCAAAGGTCACAGTACCAGTGAAGTTTGTGCATGTACTCATTGCTTTCAGCAGCTGCAGAGAGACCTCTAGCGCTGCCTCAATAAGCCGAGTTTGCAAATAGTACCTCTAATGTCACCTTAATGAGACAATGGCAACATGCTGAGTAGCAACGAACTGAGTGACCGCGATGAACGCTTAGTTTTGCAACCACTTGGAAATTCTACTAGCTTGTAGCAAGAGGTATGTGAGAGGACGTATGAACCTATCTATCCAATTTATTTCAGTAAAACGTGTCAAAGAAATTATCACCCTATGTACACCCCACTCCAAGAAAGGCTAAGAAAATAAGTCCTATGAGCAGAGGTCGGAACAACCTCTTTCCCTAAGCCTGAACACAATAGATGGCAAACTATTGTCCACCTTCAGCTCGCTCCAAATACCAGCAGTTGCAGGATTATTAGCCGGAATAGCTCGGCACGACTAGTCCAAAGAAGAGCACTGGAATATAAGAAAATGGTCCTGGCGCATCCTACCCTCCCCCAAGTCAGTTACCCGGCTGGTCCCCACCCCCCTCTGCGGGCCGCCACCGCCCGCCAAGGCCCGGCTCGCAGAAGGTACGAGCCGGGACCGGCAGAGCCGAGGCTCCATGTGCGGGAGGCACCGAGGGGGCTGCACCGGGCGGAAGGTTGCACTGGCGGGCGCCAGCAGCAACCGCCCCCTCGGCTGTGCGGTCGGCGGGCCGGGGCGGCAGTATCCCCGTACGTCCGCGCGGCCGCCGCCTGCGGACCCCGCCTCAGCTCCACATCCCCTCCTCGCCGACATCAGGCCGCGCCCGCGTGACGGGGCCCAAAACCCCGGCATTTCCCGGTCGCCGCGCCGGCAGCTCCGGAGGGTGGCTGCAGCCCGGCCCGCGTCTTGCCGCCCGCTCCGCCCAGCCCGGGGCCGCGGTGACGGGAGGCGGCGGCCAACTCTGGCCGACCACAAGCTGGCGAGAACCAGCCCGGCGCCGGTCCCCCGCCCCTCCCCTCGTGGCCGGACCGGTGCGACCAGGCGGGCCCAGACGGCGGAAGCACACTCACTTCCACATCGCGGCCCTTGTTCTTGAAGCTCTTGATGCGGTGGTTCTCCAAGCTAGGGTTCTCGGCCATGGCTGCGCGCGGCTCCGGCGGCGGCTACTCCTGCGGCTGCGGCGGCGGCGGCGAGTCTCGGCGCGGGAGGGGGAAGAGGGAGAGAGCTGGAGGGAAAGGAGGAGGGGGGAGAGGAGAGCACGTTCCGTGACGCCTCCGAGCGCGAGGTGGCAGTAGCGCCGGGGGAGGCGCGGGCCGACGGCCGGGCCGGGTGGGGCGGGAACGGTTCTGAGAGCGGCGCGCGCCCGCAGAGGCTGGCGACACGTGACCAGGGGCGGCGACCGGCTTGGGCGTTCTCGGGATGACCCTGCCCTCCTTCCCTACAAGAGCTCTCCACAACCTCTCGGTGCCGCAAGTCCTGTGCAAGAAATGGAGCGGGACTTGGCGGCTTTTACCGCCCCTCAGGCGCGGGTCTGCGGTCGTCAACTACAGTTCCCAGCATGCCACGATCCGCCCGGAGCAGTTCTTGCCTAGGGAGGACGAGGAGCATGCCGGGATCTCTGCGCGCACGGCTGTTTGCGCGGCGCGCTCATATTGCTGGGCGCGAAGCGTCCCCCAACCCAAGTCCGCCTCTGGGCGGGGAAGAGGTAGGAGGTTCCCTGGCACTTTGTGCCCTATCAGGAGGAAGAGGGCGGGGCTTCCTGGGAGCGCACCTCGCTGCCCGTAGCTAGAAAATCAGAAAAAAACAACCGCGGGTGCTTCGCTGTCTCGCTTTTTTGGGGGTCTCCTCAAATAGCAGCCACCTTCATTCGCTGTTCCCATGCTCTGCTTCAGTTTTATAAATAGCATTTATTTCTACCTGACATGTACATATGTATCTGTGTGATATAAGTGTAAGTGTTTATGTGCGTTACCTGGTTGCCGGCATGGGAATTCAGCTCAATGAGAGCAGGTACTTTGGTTGAATTGCTGCTGAATCTCTAGTGTCAAAACAATGCCTAGAGCGTCATAGATACTCAATAAATACTTGTTGAACTGGCACTTTAGTGTCGCCCAGTTTCTTCATCATCCTCCCAAGCCAGGTTCTGCAAACTTCACTCTGGCAGTTCCTGTGTTTCCATGTCCCCAACTCTTCTTTTTCTACCACCACACGTAATCTTAGCCTTCAGGCAGCAGTCAAGCCCTGGGCTGCAGACTCTCCGGTATAGCACTCCCACTCCCCACCGGGGGCATCGAAGGAATGATGGAGGGAAATTTGGATAAATTACACTAATAAAGAGCTGCTTTGGCCGGGCGCGGTGGCTCACGCCTGTAATCTCAGCATTTTGGGAGTTCGAGGCAGGCGGATCGAGACCAGCCTTGCCAACATGGTGAAACCACGTCTCTACAGAAAATAAAAAAATTAGCCGGGCGTGTTGGCACGCGCCTGTAATCCCAGCTACTAGGGAGGCTGAAGCAGGAGAATCGCTTGAACCCCGGAGGCGGAGGTTGCAGTGAGCCAAGACCACGCCATTGCACTCCAGCCTGGGCAACAGAGAGAGACTCCGTCTCAAAAAAAAAAAAAAAAAAAAAAAATGGAGCTGCTTTGTGGAGCAGGTGGGCTTCATTTGCTTGTATGTTAAATAATTCATTTTCAGAATCTATGGCAGACATGAACAGGTATGTAATCTAGTACTTCGAATTTAATTGATGAGGTCAAAGGTTGGTAGGAATATACCATGAAGAGATCAAAAAAGCCGGGCACGATGGCTCACACCTGTAATCCCAGCACTTTGGGAGGCCGAGGAGGGCAGATCACCAGACGTCAGGAGTTCAAGACCAGCCTGACCAACATGGAGAACCCCATCTCTACTAAAAATACAAAATTAGCCTGGTGTGGTGGCACATGCCTGTAATCCCAGCTACTCAGGAGGCTGAGGCAGGAGAATCGCTTGAACCTGGGCGGCAGAGGTTATGGTGAGCCAAGATTGCGCCATTGCACTCCAGCCTGGGCAACAAGAGCGAAACTCTTCCTAAAAAAAAAGGAGAGAGAGAGAGAGAGAGAGAGAGATCAAAAAAGAAGGACAAACTTTAAAGCAAAAGAAGCTTAAAGAGCCTGAGGCCCAGAAGTCAGGAATTCAGAAGCCTTTGGTGGCCACACTATGTCCAGGGGCATTCCTCTTGTGAGGGGTGGGGTGTGGCCTGTTGATAAATACAGGCTTCAGATACTCTGTTCATATTGGACTGTGGCCCAGTGTTGCCAGAACATTCCACTTTTCAAAGAAGACCAAAAAGGTAGATTCTTTTCCTCTTTGTTTTTAAATGTTAATTCACATTTTTTAATCGACTTGTTTCAGTCACTTCAGAATATCAGGTCCTCAGTTTGTAAAACCTGCTCTTAGTCTAACCACTCATTTGAAGGGAAACACACACACACACACACACACACACACACACACACCCCAGCTATGACTTTAGAAGGAATACATTAGCTAGACCAGGTGCAGTAGCTCACACCTGTAATCCCTATAATCCTAACGCTCTGGGAGGCCAAGGCTAACAGATCACCTGAGGTCAGGAGTTTGACACCAGCCTGGCCAACCATGCCCCACATGGTGATACCCCTTTCTCCACAAAAATACTAAAATTAGCCAGGCATGGTGATTCATGCCTGTAATCCCAGCTGCTTGGGAAGTTGAGGCAGAAAAATTGCTTGAACCCAGGAGGTGGAGGTTGCAGTGACCCAAGATTACACCATTGCACTCTAGCCTGGGCAACAGTGAGAGACTCAGTCTCCAAAAAAAAAAAAAGAATACATTAGCTCAACTCTGGGTTTTAAGGAAACAGAACTTGTGTGTTTGTCATTCTCCTTGATTAAATGGAAGAGAAATTTTCAGACTGTTGTTCAGTCTCTATTATAATTTAGTAGGTATTCCCTTTTCAGGTTGCCTTATTACCACCTCTCTTTATGCCCAGTCCAGAGCAGGGCCCCCCTTTTGCCCAGGTCTAGTTTAGTCATTTTTTTTCCCTTGGCCAGTATCTCTGGTAACTTCAGCATCCACACATTTGGCACCCTGACTCCACAGAACTTCACCAAGTTTTTTACCACTCATATCCTGCACCAGATCTTGGAGACCTTAATCTCTGGGAAATGACCACCTCCAGGGACTCAAATTTGGTACTTCTCATTGTTAGCAACTATCTCCTTCTCTTTTGCCTCACTCTAATCATTACCCTTGACCGGAAACTTCTTTGGACAGCTCTTCTTTTAAATGGATTTATTTTCCACACATACTGTGAGTGTCTACCATATACTAAGCATTGTATTCATCAGGCAGATGTATGAAGAACTAGGGGGTCTGTGGGCAGACAGGAAGGAAGGACCCTCAGCCCAGGGGTCAGTCAAACCCTCTGACTCACTCTCCGCCTTCCCAAAGCATGGGGACTCATGCCAGCAGTCAGTCAACACAAGCATAACAGATCAGAAAAGGAGTTCATGATTTGCCTCCTAAGTCAGCTTCTTTCTGCAAAGTTGCCACTCTGTTATTGGCATAACCATTCTTGAAGGGACACCTCTCCAAGCTAAGAGCCGTCTTTACTTCTTGTCTTTCCCTCAACTCCCTCACCTAGTCACCATGTTAATTCACCACTCAGTGTTTCTGGCGTCTCTCTCTTCTTCCCATGCCACCTACAAGACTACCTTAATGCCTCCTAAGCAGTCCCTTTGCCTCCCCAATCCCTCCACAGCAATTTCACTTCAGCTCTTCCCGACTTCATCTCTGCTCCCAGTCAGCATACCCTTCCCCTTTGCCATTGTCTGTCAAATCATTTCCAAACTCAGTCTAGGGCTAGGCTTGGTGGCTCATGCCTATAAACTCAGCACTTTGGGAGGCCGAGGCAGGTGGATCAAGGTCAGGAGTTCAAGACCAGCCTGACCAATATGGTGCCCCGTCTCTACTAAAAAAATAAATAAATACAAAAAGCTGGGCCTGGTGGTACGCGCCTGTAATCTCAGCTACTTGGGAGACTGAGGTTGGAAAATCTCTTGAACCTGGAAGGCGGAGGTTGCAGTGAGCCGAGATTGTGCCACTGCACTCCAGCCTGGGCAACAAGAGTGAAACTCCATCTCAAAAAGAAAAAAAAAAATTAAACTGTCTAGTGGTTAAGATCATATGTGATGCAGCCATGGTGCAAGATACGTTTCTTATTTCTGGTCCCCTGCACATTGCTCATGCTTCAGCTAACATGTTCTGCTCATCTTCTTCCAAGTATATCTTAACCTTTCCAGTTTTTACATCTTTGCTGTTTGACTTACTCAGATGGCCCTGCCCCTATCTCTGCCTGTCAACATCACTTCCTCTTTTAATACTCATCCCACATGGTCATCTTCTCTAGGAAGCTTTCCCAGCATGGTATTGTGGAAGGATCTTCAGAATCTGAAAACTCAGGTCCCAGGGCTGAATCCTATCAGCTCAAGCCCAGGCAAGTCACTTATCTGCCCTGTATCCTCTTCTCATCTACAAGTGAGGATCCTGAATCACTGGGGTTTTGTGAGAATCAGATTCTAAAATGCACGTGGAAGTGCTCTGAAATTGCTATATTAATATTAGTTGTTACCATCTTTCTAGCCAGGAATAATATCTTTCCCTCTGAACCTCAGAAGAACTTTATTTACAGTTTTGTATTGCTGCAATTTGTGTCGTCTTATCTCTCTCACCTATTGCTATGGTGTGAACGTCTGTGTCTCTCCAAAATTCATACGTTGGAAGCCTATACCCAGTGTGCTAGTATTAAGACGTGAGGTCTTTTGGGAAGTAATGAAGTCATCACAGCTCTGCCCTCATGAATGGATTAGTGCTCTTGTAAAAGAGGTTGGAGCCAGTGTGTACCTGTGGTCCCAGCTACTTTGGAGGCTGAAGTAGGAGGATCGCTTGAGGCCAAGAGTTCGAGGCTATAGTGGGCTATGATCACACTTGTGACCAGCCACTACACTCCAGCCAGAGCAACATAGCAGGATCCCATCTCAAAAAAAAACATGTTGAACGGAGCACCATAGTGCCTGTTGCCTTTCTCTCTCTTCTACCATGTGAGGACACAGTGTTCATCCCTCCTGCCATGCAAGGCACAGCAACAAGGCACCATCTTAAAGCAGAGAGCAGCCCTCACCAAACACAGAATCTACTGGTACGTTGGTCTTGGACTTCTCAGATTCCAGAACTGTAAGAAATAAGTTTCTGTTGTTTATAAATTATCCAGTCTCAGGTGTTTGTTCTAGCAGCATGTTCTAGCCTGCATGTTTGCTGAATGAACAAATGAATTAATGAGTGAATGAATAAACACCTTCCTTCCCTCATGATCACCTTTTGGCTAATACACCACACTCCAAGCACACCTGAAGCAAAAAGCAAATACTGAAAATTGAAGACAATGACATCCAAATGCATCAACCCAGCTACCTAGCAGTGCTCTTACCTCAGTGGTAAAGAAATCTAAAATAAAAAGAGTTTTCATTTACTCCATACCTGCCAGGCATTTACATACATCATCTCTAATCCCCATGAGAGCCCTGCATGGTTGAAATTGTCATCTCCATCCCTCTCTGGGGCAGGCGGAGCTTGGGGCTCTGGTTCCAACCCATGGCCAGGGTTCTTGGTGTCGGCAGGAACAATGGAAGCAAAAAGAGCACAGAAAGATTAGTGGTTTCTGTTGTGGCCAATGTCTAGAACAGGGGTAATGAAGACCTCCACTCTCCCCAAAGAACGAATACAGTCCTTAGACTCTAGGAAAGCAAGGTCTCCTCTCCAAGGGGTGTCCCCTCTCCAGAGAGCATCAGTCATGGAAATGGGTGTATCTAGCAGAGCAACTATCTCATGACCCATGATAGTCAGTGGCAGCAGACACAGCATTGCAGCAGTAAGGTGAGAAGTCAGAGAGGAAGAACCAGAGAAATCCTCAGAAATCACTGGGGACAGCTCAAGGAAGGCTAGTGTCTGGCCAGTGAGCACTGTTCACATAATGAAGTGGATAACACAAATAAGGTAACCTCAATGCATAATAATGGGCTAATGGGCCTGGGACACACACGTTGTACCTCCAATATCATTTTCAAATAATTAGACTACAATAAAATGCATTTAATGTTAAAACTGTAGTGGGCATAATTTAGAATATACTTAAAGTCTCAAGGTCATGATTCTGCATGATTTTGCACATATGTAAAAATATAATTTTACAATACTATTGTACATATGTGTAAAAATATAATTTTACAATACTAGATAGTGTAGTACATATGTATAAAAATATAATTTTATAATACTATAGAACCAAATGGTACCTTAGCGATGAACACAGTCTTGGAAGTGTAGTAACTTGCTGGTTCTTTAAATAGCAAGCAGTGTGTCCTTGAACAGGTTATTTCATATAAGTAGCAAGTTGCTCACTTGTGAAATGAGCACGTTGGACTGGGTGATCTGGAAGCCTCCTCTCACAGGCATAATGTTATGAACCTGTGAGCGCATCTCTCCAGTCCAGCAGCGTCTCGTCTCCTGTCTCTCCCTATTTTACAGATGAAAAATACGAAGACAGTAAATGATCATAATTCTCAAATGGACCAGAAGTTGAGTGTTCTGATTTTTTTCCACTCATGCCTGGTCCTTCATGGGCCTTCTGATTTTCCAGAAGCTGCCACTGTGCTCAAACTACCAGGTCTTCCTTGTCTCAAATGCATTAGGCCACCAAATCACCCTCAAACCAAAGTTTTCACTCTCAAAATTGTTGAGATAGGCTGGGCGCAGTGGCTCATGCCTGTAATCCCAGAGACAGGAGGCTAAGGCAAGAGGATCCCTTGAGCCCAGGAGTTTGAGGCTGCAGTGAACTAAAATACACCACTGCACTCCAGCCTGGCAACAGAATGAGATCCTATATCTGAAAAAAAACTAAATTAAACATTATTAAGATAAATCATTATCTCAAATAAGAAATAATTCATTTACACTTAAGTATGAATGACCTTATTAAACGAGGTGAACTCCAGCAGATGGAATGTCTGATATATCTAACCTATTATTAACACTCACCCTCCCCTCCCCACACCAGAAAACAAGAAGCAACCCTTTGGTATCCAGTTTCAGCTGATCTCTGCTGCAAGTTATTTTGATAATACTAGACCTACTGGAAAGTGACCTCTTTGAATGAATACCAGATTTGTTATCTGTTTCTGCATCATCTTCTCCAGTAAATATGAATACCTGGAAGAAAGCATTTATGTCTCACTCATTTTTGGGTTCCCTGTGTCAAATATGGTACATAGCACATGATGGGACCTCAACAAATGTTAGGTGGATTAATAAATAAACTCAAGTAGAGAAAAAACATTAAAGTTACCCATTGGATGGGAATCCATAAAATATTTGGTATAATAAAAATGAGGAGTACATTTCTTTTTTTTCTTTTTTTTCTTTCTGAGACGGAGTCTTGCTCTGTCGCCCAGGCTGCAGTGCAATGAAGCAATCTCGGCTCACTGCAACCTCTGCCTCCCAGGTTCAAGTGATTCTCTGGCCTCAGCCTCCCAAGTAGTGGGGACTATGGGCACCTGCCACCACGCCCGGCTATTTTTGTGTGTGTGTATGTGTGTGTGTGTGTGTGTTTTTAGTAGAGATGGGCCTTGACCAGATTGGCCAGCCTGGTCTTCAACTCCTGACCTGTGCTCTGCCTGCCTCAGCCTCCCAAAGTACTTGGATTACAGGCGTGAGCCACTGCACCCGACTGAGCACACTTCTTTATTGCAGAAAAAAGTCATATTAGAGTCTGGTAAAGATGGGGATTATAGTTATAAAATAATAATAATAATCAGGGAATGGGGGTAGCATTAGGAAAAAGAGCTAATGGATACTGAGTTTAATACCTAGGTGCAGCAAACAACTATGGCACATGTTTAACTATGTAACAAACCTGCGCATCCTTCACGAACCCCGGAACAGAAAAAAATAAAATAAAATTATTTTTTAAAATTGCCAACATGTAGAGACATAAACAGAAAAAAAAAATCAATGACAACTATTGAGTGCATCATGTGCCACGAACTCTGTTAAGCCTTTTCTTAGATTACTTCATTTAATTATCATAACAATATTATCAGGTAGAAACTATTTTTACCCCTATTTTATAGAGGAAGAAACTGAGGCCAAAAAATGCTAAGTAACTCTTGCATGGTCAGGAGGAGAGAGGGTCCATGCAACTTGATTGCAGGGCCCACATTTGTAATTTGGTGTTTGCAGGCAGGCACACAGAGAGATGAGGGAGAGCCATATGCCCTATCTGGCTCACAACACCTAGAGACACCTCCTTGATTCAGCATAAACAAAAGGGTTTCCACAGGACAATAATGTTATATTTAGTTGTAAAACAAACAAACCAAAAAAGGTCGAGGTAAACTGGTTACCAAAAAAGAAAGAACTAAACAAGTGTGAAAAGCTAGTCTCTACTAAAGAGAGATTTTATCGTCAAGTCAGCAGAACTAGGAGAGGACTCAGACAAACCACTAAATCCAGAAGTCAGACAAAAAAGAGCTTGTCACTGTGTTAAGTAGATACCTTTTTCTCATTTGCAGATTGCTGTTTGGAGTAGACATACTTTGCTTACTAATTACGGAGATTAAAGACTCCAGTCTGTAAACATTCAGCTCTAAAGTCATTCCCAGAAAACAAGGTAACAGGAGGCAGGAGACACCTGAAAGCAGAAATCCAAAAAGACTGGTTCATTAGTTTGATTGTAGACATTTTCCTCTGTCCCTTCTATTTGAGGAATTTCCCTAGATTGGAAAATGCCTAGAGAACTGAAACATGCAGTAACAATGGTTTTTAAAACAGAGTTTCGCTCTTTTTGCCCAGGCTGGAGTGCAATGGCTCCATCTTGGCTCATCACAACCTCTGCCTCCTGGGTTCAAGTGATTCTCCTGCCTCAGCCTCCTGAGTAGCTGGGATTACAGGCATGTGCCAAAACGCCCGGATAATTTTGTATTTTTAGTAGAGACAGGGTTTCACCATGTTGGCCAGACTGGTCTCAAACTCTTGACCTCAGGTGATCCGCACCCACCTCAGCCTCCCAAAGTGCTGGGATTACAGGCATGAGCCACCGCACCTGGCCTTTTCTTTGTTTTTTTTGAGACAAGGTCTTGTTCTGTTGCCAAGGCAGGAGTGTAGTGGTGCAATCTAGCTCACTGCAACCTCCGCCTCTGAGGTTCAAGCAATTTTCATGCCTCAGCCTCCCGAGTAGCTGGGATTACAGATGTGCAACACCATGCCTGGCTAATTTTTGTATTTTTAGTGAAGATGGGGTTTCGCCACATTGGCCAGGCTAGTCTTGAACTCCTAGAATCAGGTGATCTGCCAGCCTTGGCCTCCCAAAGTGAACAATACAGTTCTGGGCACACTTTTTTTCCCCTTTTTTCAGATTGCTATGTCCCTTATAATCAACACTACCTTGATTTGCAGTAGCTTTGAAGAAAATGATAAAATTAAAACTAAAAAATAGTATAACAAAAAAAAAAGAAAAAAAATCAACACTGCCAATACATTAATAATCCTTAAGTGAAATGGCCAATAGAAATTTTCTAAAGGAAATTTTTCTTACCTAAATGTATGAGTCTTTTAACTTTTAGGTCTATTTCCCTTTAAATACTGCAGTTTAAGTGATTTTGCTTTGGATAAAATGTATTTTTTCCTCCAACTACTCTTTTACATTTTCTGTCTTTGATACCCAGATGTCCTATACATGAGATCACAGTAGCTTAAGCATTTATAGACAAGGCAGTGTGACGTCCTACAGCTGTGCTGTCCAATACAGCTGCTGCTAGCTACATGTGGCTATTTAACTTTAAATCAAAATCAATTAAAATTAAATGTAACTAAAAAGTAAGTTCCTAGGGCCAGCACAGTGGCTCATACCTATAATCCTAGCACTTTGGGAGGCCTAGGCGGGGGGCTCTCTCTTGAGATCTCTCAAGACCAGCCTGGGCAATATAATGAGACCCTATCTCTACAAAAATTCTTTTAAAAATTTCTTTAAATTTTTAAATTTAAGCTACTCCTAGCTACTCAGAAGGCTGAGGTGGGAGGATTGCTTGAACCCAGGAGTTCAAGGCTGCAGTGAGCTATGATTATGCCACTGCACTGCAGCTTGGGCAACAGAGAACAAGACCTGTCTCAAAAAAAAAAAAATTTGAGTTTCTCTGTCACACTAGTTTCATTTTATGTGTGCAATAACCACCATATTGTGGGGACTGTATTGGTAACAGAGATATAGACTATTATCACAGAAAGTTCTATGGCTGCCCCAGAAAGAACACAACACACGTTTAGCAACAGACAAACCTCCATCTTTTCAATTCACCTTAATCTTTTGTCTTTTACTAGACTTGTGACCTTGGGAAGTTTCTTAAACTTTCCAAGTTTCAGATAGTTAAATTATAAAATAGAAATACAGCCGGTGGCTCATGCCTGTAATCCCAGCACTTTGGGAGGCCAAGACAGGTGGATCATCTGAGGTCACGAGTTTGAGATCAGCCTGGCCAATATGGTGAAACCTCATCTTTACTAAAAACACAAAAAATTAGCTGGGCGCAGTGGCTCACGCCTGTAATCCCAGTGCTCTGGGAGGCCGAGACGAGTGGATCACCTGAGGTCGGGAGTTTGAGACCAGCCTTACTAACTTGGTGAATCCCCTGTTTCTACTAAAAATACAAAATTAACCAGGTGTGGTGATGCATGCCTGTAATCCCAGCTACTCGGGAGGCTGAGGCAGGAGAATCGCTTGAACGTGGGTGGCAGAGGTTGCAGTGAGCCATTGCACTCCAACCTGGGCAACAAGAGGGAAACTCTGTCTCAAAAAAAAAAAAAAAATTAGCCAGGTGTGATGGCAGGCTCCTGCAGTCTCAGCTACTCAGGAGGCTGAGGCAGAAGAATTGTTTGAACGTGGAAGGAAGCAGTTGCAGTGAGCTGAGATGGCGCCACTGCACTCCAGCCTGGGTGACAGAAAGAGACTCTGTCTTAAAAAAATATAAAGAAAGAAAAAAGAAAGGAATACAAATATACCTACACCTGTGTGGTGGTAGTCAATAAATGCCCAACACACTTTAGTTGCTTAATAAAACTATTATTATTAGTGCTTAGGGATCAAAAATTCCCTTTTTGATCCAAAATAAAAAAGCTTTTGAGGCCAGGTGCAGTGGCTCAAGCCTGTAATCCCAGCATTTAGGGAGGCCAAGGCAGGCAGATCACCTGAAGTTGGGAGTTCAAGGCCAGCCTGGCCAACACGGTGAAAACCTGTCTCTACTAAAAATACAAAAATTAGCCAGGCATGGTGGTGCATGCCTGTAATCCCAGCTATTCGGGAGGCTGAGGCATGAGAATCACTTGAATCCAGGAGGCGGATCAGCGAGCCAGAATCGTGCCACTGCACTCCAGCCTGGGTGACAGAGCAAGATTTCGTGTCTCAAAAAAAAAAAAAAAAAGCTTTTGAGATTAAAATTAGATATCAATATTTTCTTCATATCTTGAGTACTCAATAAACCTTGTGGACTACCAAAAAGTTAAATTAAAAATGTCATAGAATACTTACACGTTTTTGTTCCTTCCTAGGAGAAAAACAACTTGAATTGCCCTGGAGAAATCTTAGGCTCAGGTAGCTGTTTAAACTCATAAATTGTCCCAGAAGATTTCTGATTCCAAAACCATCACTTACATTTAATTCAGGAACATGTTCAGCAAATGTTTGTGTTTGTACAAGTCTCTCAGCAATCTAAGTTTGACTTGAAGAGCAATGAGGCAAAATTCACATCTTCCTACCCCACTTTAGCTTGGAGATAAAACACACGCAAATTATACATCCCAGTTCTTGCAAAAGCACTTCAACTTATCTAGCATCTCTCTAGCCCCACCCACTCTTCCCCTTTTCATCTCAATATGGAACTTGGTCTAACAGCATCCAAAGTTGACAGAGCTGTGGATAATGTGCCCACAGAGCTCAATCTTGGCAGTCTCACAGAGAGACACACTACAGTTAGGAATGTTTGCAACCAGAGCCAGGATAAGTGCAGATTCATCAAACAATTGTTTATCAGCCACAATTACACAATACAACTAAAACAAAAATAACCTTGAGAAGCTATGAGTAACCTACAACTCATCATGATATGAAGTTCAAATAATTGCTAATGCCACATTTAGACGGTCAAGTTTTTTCAAGCTTCCCCCACTCCCCCCGCCCAAAAAAACAGAAGCAAGATTATGCAATGAGAAGATAAAGGAGATAGAAGACAATGCTCCATCCTTACTATTCAAAGCTAGATTGCAAAATATACTAATCTAAGAAACCTTTAGCTTGTCTCCTCCCTATAGCTTTAGTTGAGCTTTATGTAGGGTTTCTTTCATACAAAGAAGCAGAAATAAAGGGAGTTATTGATCTTGGAAGACTACAGCTCAGTAACTGATGGGAACATGCAGAGGCAGGTGAAAACACACAGCAGAATAATATAAGAATGTTTTCTGATGCACAATATGAGCAAATACAGTTCTAGTCACTCTCTGTCTCTCTGCCAAGCAAAAAAATATGAACCAAGCCAACCCCTGCCATCTAAAATGGTCATTTTTGAAAAAATGTCTTTATTACTAATCATTTGTTTTCTGTAAAAATGGGAATAATAATAGCTAGCATTCATTGAGCATTTAATACATTTGAAGCACTATTCTAAGTGATTCAAATGTATTAACAACGGCCCTATATGGTAGGTAGAGAATACCATCTTTCATTTTACGCCAATGCACAGAGAGCATCGATGAATACACCAAGGCACAGAGAGGTTAAACAACTTGCCTAGGGTCACCCAGCTAATAAGTGTTAGAGCCAGAATCTGAGCTTGGGCAATCTGGCTCCATTTTACACTCTTGTCTCTGTTGGCAGTTGAAACAAAGATGCACTTACATGGACACTGATTCCTTGCTACACACAAACCTGTGACCATACATCAAGACTAACATCCACGGTTTATGTTTACATGTAGAAACCAAATTAAATGAGGAACCCAAACATTTGATTGGAACCTATTACTGTCATCAAAACCCACTTCTCCTTGTTTTCATGATTCCCAGTGGGGAGCCAGTAATTTTGAAAAGTCAAGAGTGTGAGTAATTTTGAAAAGTCAAGAGGTGAGTCCTAGTGACAACATTACTTTAGCTCCAAATCATAGCACACCTGAAGTTGGAACCATCCATCAATTTTTCTTTTTTTTTAAGTTATGTGGCTAAGTAAATTCCCCTTTTAAATTAGCTGTTTGAGTTCCAACTGAGACTCATAACAGATACACCCCCTTCTCCAGCCACTGCCATCTCTACCCCCACAGTGAGTGTCTCACAGAGGGGACCATGACCTCAGCCGGTCTATTCATTCAGAGTGAATCTCAGGGCTTTTGTAGGCATGGCTAGAAAAGAAGCTTTATTTCTATTAGACTTGAACCTGGAAAGACATGAGCCTAGAGATACTGCATCATCTAAGGCTGCTGGAGTCCGCCACATAGAGCTGGAGTAATAGCCCATCCAAGGTGAAGTGGAGTTAAGAGAAGCGGGGACACTGGACCCCGTGGGCACCATTTGAATCCTGAACCTTTTCAGTGTCTCAAGCCACACAACCTCCAGCTATCTATTCCTGTCTTACAAAGACCCTAAATGTAGTGGCCTAAAACAACAAAGATTTATGATTTCTCCCAGCTTGGCAATCTGGGTGATTGTCTGGATTTACTAGTCAGCTTTACCACAGTAACAAATGACTTCCTAAATCCTAGGGATTGTAACAACCAATGTTCCTAACTCTGCTGTTACACGTCTGCCATCACATCAGTGAAGGCTCTGCTTCTGCTCCATGTGTTTTCACATTTGGGGACCAAGGCTGCAGGAGGAGCCCCCATCCAAGCAAGACCCGTCATCCCTGTGGCAGAATGAAAAAAGCAAAATACCCAATGGCCCTTTAAAACCTCAGTTCAAATATGGTGTATGTTGTGTCCTTTGATACCCCATTGACCAAAGCAAATCCCTGGCTTTGAGAACTCCCTGTAGCTGTCTGGGTGAATTAGGTTAGCGCTTGAGTCCCTTTGTGAGAGATTAAGATAAGGAGATATGCACATACAGAGAAAAAGAGAGACTAAGAAGGAGAACATTTATATATTTCTACACACATGGTGTGTGTATAACATTCTTTTTTTTTTTTTTTTTTTTTTTTTTGAGACAGTCTCACTCTGTTGCCCAGGCTGGAGTGCAGTGGTGTGATCTCAGCTCACTGCAACTTCCACCTCCTGGGTTCAAGTGATTTTCCTGCCTCAGCCTCCCGAGTAGCTGGGACTACTGGCGTGCACCACCACGCCCAGTTAATTTTTGTATTTTTAGTAGAGACTGGGTTTTACCATGTTGGCCAGGTTGGGCTCGAATTCCTGACCTGAGATGATCCTCCTGCCTTGGCCTCCCAAAATGCTGGGATTACAGGTGTGAGCCACCATGCCCAGTCAGTGTATAACATTCTTAAGGCAACTTCATTTCTGTGTGGAAGACTGAAGGTCAGTCTCAACCTGAGATCTGGAACCAGTTCTTTCCTAGTCAGGGAGAATTCAGGAAGCCACGTTCCAAAACAATAAGTCAGACTTCTGTTGAGCTGCTCTGATTTCAGGCTTTTGTTCTGCTAACTGGGATCCAGACTTTTGGTCCATCTGCAGAGTCCCTTGGTGAGAGGTTAAGTAGCAGAGCTGCCCATCCGCTGAGGCTGCTGCCAATTGCTGCTCAGTCCCCTTGCTGTCTTCATACAGCCTTGATCACAAGCTTCTTCTCAAGGACAACTACAGGGTATAGCCCCACCCATGAGCCTCTAATTTCTACCTCTTTTCTGCCTACCAGTCAGGGGCTAAGATAATCCTGATAATATAGTAATAACAGCAACTATCATTTATTGCATATGGTCTCAAATTCTTACGTATCCCAGAAGTGCAGCTATTTCCCACAGGCACCATTCTTGATGTTGATCTCAATTCTTCTTCAGGTAGTCTAGAAGAATCCATGAACACTGGAAGTATTCATGAGCCATGTGGAATTGACTCAGGCTTCTCCAAAGGAGTGGAGTAGAGATTTATGGTGCTCCCCCCAACAGAAGCAACTTTCTCTTTTCCTTTTCTGCTGTGCTACCGTCGTCTTCTCCTTCTCCCCATACCCTGCAAGCTTAGCCTTCTCAATTGTACTCTGAATGCATACTAAAGTAACAGGTAATGGAATATGTAACTACATAAAGCTTAAACAGTAAGGTTTATTATCTCTGGGGGTATCATTTTCAGGCTTAGTTAATTAAGGGACACAACAATATCATCAAGCACCCAACCCGTGTGCTTTCTACTCTCCTTCGTGCCCTCCCCAGCCTGTTGGTTTTCATCCTCAGAGTTTCCCTCATGGTCACAAGAAGGCTGCCATAGCTCCAGGAATTATATCCACACATAACTACATCTGCCTCCCCACATCATAAAGGAAAAACTTGCACAGAAACATCTCAGAAGACTTACCTTTAAACTTCTCCACTGGGGTTGGGTTACATGCTCACACCTTAATAGTAAAAGTTATTCAGCTTAGACAGCAGAATCACTTGAATCCAGGAGGCAGAGACAGGAGAATCACTTGAACCCGGGAGATGGAGGTTGTAGGTGAGCCAAGATTGCGCCATTACACTCTAGCCTGGGCAGCAGAGCGAGACTCCGTTTAAAAAAAAAAAATTATTCAGGTTGAGTATCATAAAATGCTTGGGACCAGAAGTGTTTCAGATTTCAGATTTTTTTCCCCAATTTTAAAATATTTGCATTATACTTGCCAGTTGAGCATCCCTAATCCGAAAACCTAAAACCTGAATGTTCTGATGATCATTTCCTTTGAGCACCATGTTGGCACTCAATAAATTTTGGATTTTGAGGCATTTTGGATTTCAGTTTTTCAGATTAGGGATGTTCAATCTTTATTGGCATTTTTAGTCTCTGGAGTTGGAAAGTGGATTCTGACAACAGGGATGAAAGGTAATGAGAGAATGGCTGTTGGGAAGAAAACCGTCAGACTCAGCCACCCTGAGTAGCTTGGTGTCCTACTAACCTGTGTGCTCTGCAAATACAATGCCCAACTATGACTAGGCCATACTCTTAAAGCCTAGGTAAGGGCCATCTAATATTACTCAGGAAGGCCCTTTAGAGTCCCACCCCTGCCCCAACCCTAGCAAGGTTATCAAAGCCAGGGTTATCAAAACTCTTTCCTCAGAGGAGTTTTACTCATCTTCCTACCTTTACTGCTTCTCCACATGCACAGCAATTCTGCAGTCTGAGAATTATCCCATTTTTCAGATAAGGAAACTGAGTAAGAGAATTTAAGTGACTCACTAAGAGTCAGATAACTACCAAATGGTAGATTAGTATCTGAACCCAGGGCTGTCTGGTTCCAATGTCCTTGCCGTCAATGGAAGCAGAACAAAGACCCCAAATGAAAAAGCAAAGAAGACAGACTGGGCTTAAATTTTACCAGAAGAGTAAATATCAAGTAACTGAAAACCATGACAAGGTTCTACGGAGGAATGTAATTTCTGTCCTTGGTTATCTGGAAAAGATAAAACAGAGCAGTGCTTTCAGTACTTGGCCGAGGACAAGGAGGCATTTTAAAGTGTCGGAATGATTGAACACAAGCCACGCTGCTGAGTTCTAGACATCCAGCCCTTTAAATGGGGCCTGGGGAGACATTTACTGAGGGCCTGGCCCCTGCTCCGAGAAAGGGGGTCCTAGGCCAAGAAGCTGGGTAAACAGGTATTTTTGCCACAGTGTGGTAAGTGATATTGTGGAACTATGAACACGGCTGTGAGTGTGGGGGTGGGGGAGGGGGCGGGGAGGGTAGACAGTAGAAAAACCCCTGACTGAGGTCATCCCTGTGTTCCAGGACAGTGCAATCACTCGTTGCAAAACAGGGACCTTGAGTCATGAGGAAAGAGCTAAAATGAATTCAGTAGACACCATTAAACAAGGCAGGGGATGGGAGATGTTTTGGAAAGATTTCCTTCCGATATGACGGTTTACAGGAAAACATTTTAGCAATTTTTTTTTTTGAGATGAAGTTTCACTCTTATTGCCCAGGCTGGAGTACAATGGCATGATCTCTGCTCATTGCAACCTCTACCTCCTGGGTTCAAGCAGTTCTCCTGCCTCAGCCTCCCAAGTGGTTGGGATTACAGGCAAGCACCACCATGCCTGGCTATTTTTTTTTTTTTTTGTATTTTTAGTAGAGATGGTGTTTCTCCCTGTTGGTTAGGCTAGTCTTGAACTCCCAACCTCAGGTGATCTGCCTACCTTGACCTCCCAATTTTAGCAGTTCTGAATGTAAATTTCAGGGGTTTGTTTATAAGCTTGGTTTATGGAGCATTTCACAGGGCTTTATGAGAGTTATTTCTTATTTCATGTAAAATAGTAAGTAATTTGCATACACTATCTCATTTAAAGCTTAAAATAATCCTGTGAAGTTGATAGTTCTATTTTCCCACTCAAAAAACATTTTTTTTTTCGGCAGGGAGCAGTAACTCACGCCTATAATCCCAGCACTTTGGGAGGCCATAGAGGAAAGATCGCTTGAGTCCAGGAGTTTGAACCAACTTGGGCACCACAGTGAGACCCCATCTCTATAAAAAATAATAATAATATGCCAGGTGTGGTGGCTCACGCCTGTAATCCCAGCACTTTGGGAGGCCAAAGCAAGTGGATCACCTGAGATCAGGAGTTCGAGATTAGCCTGACCAACGTGGAGAAACCCCGTCTCTACTAAAAATACAAAAAATTAGCTGGGTATGGTGGGGCATGCCTGTAATCCCAGCTACTTGGGAGGCTGAGGCAGGAGAACTGCTTGAACCCGGGAGGCGGAGATTGCAGTGAGCCGAGATCGTGCCATTGCACTCCAGCCTGGGCAACAAGAGTGAAACTCTGTCTCAAAAAAAAAAAAATTTTTTTTTAAAAAGAAAACAACAACAAAATAATAAATTTGTTTTTCAAAATTTTCAATCACTTCCCCCCACACAGTGCACACTATTTTAGGTACAGCAATTGATCAGAGAGGCAAGACAACTTGCCCAGGGCCTCTCAGATCTTAATTGGCAGAGTGGGAACCAGACCGTTCCTGTCATAAGGCCAAGGTGCCTTCTGGAAAAGCCACTCCCAGGAAACACATGATTTCCTGGGAGAGGTGGTTATAGCTCAGTATACTGGAGCTAGATAGAGAATAGGTGTCCTGTGCTCACAGTGGAAAATCAACAAAAATGGTAATGAGGGTTGAATGATCATCAGTAAAAAGGACCTTTTTTTAAAAATAAATGGATAATGGGCCGGGTGCGGTGGTTTATGCCTGTAACCCCAGCACTTTGGGAGGCTGTGGTGGGTAGATTGCGAGGTCAAGAGATGGAGACCATCCTGGCCAACATGGTGAAACCTTGTCTCTACTAAAAATATAAAACTTAGCTGGGTTTGGTGGCGTATGCCTGTAATCTCAGCTACTGGGGAGGCTGAGGTGGGAGAATTGCTTGAACCCGGGGGGCGGAGGTTGCAGTGAGTCAAGATTATGCCACTGCACTTCAGCCTGGGCGACAGAGCAAGACTGTCTAAAAAAAAACAAAGATAATGGTCAATGCTGTATTCTCATATATTTCTACAACAAAGCATTAAGGAATTCAGCTTTAAGGAGAAAAGTAAGTTTGTCACCCTGTATTTTCTATAGCTTGGGCAAATTGACAGATGTGCTACAAAATGGAAGCAATTAAACAACGTTCAATCCAGACCCTTACCGCTCAGAGTTACTCATCCCCTGGTTGCTTGTTAGAAATGCATTCTTGGGTCCCTCCCCAGACCTACTGAATCATTTGAACAGGAACCCCAGTTGATTTGCATCCACATGAAATCTGAGGGGCTTGCTGCTCTGCATAGATACCTTTCTCTGCCATTGTTTCTTCCATTGTGAATAATGTCTTATGAGTCCATGAAAAGCAAACACATGAATAGGTCATGTTGTGGGCTGCAAAAGACAAATTTGATATCAAAGCAACATTTGCTATCTTTTTAACTGAGTTTAACTTACTCTAATAACTTCTTTTGAATAGATTTTTTAGGAGAATCTGTGGTCATACAAGAGGAGAGGGAAGATAATGGGGAAAAAGAAGTCAGCAGGAAGGAAAAGGAGGGTGTTTTCTCCAATGGCACAGACCAATCATATGACACCCTTAATGTGTTATCAAATTTCTGCAGGGGTCAGATGTGAAGCCCATTACCTGACATGCCCGCTAGGTGGTCTGGACTTTGAACAATGGCTCCTCCCATCTGGAACCCTCTGCTATTTTACAAATGTTTCAATAGCTCTGCTGAAAGCATAGAAACAACAGCTGGTGAATAATCTCATTTTATATTAATAGAGCATCGCTGACCCATCCAGGTCCCTCAATACTTCATGAAACAGAAGATCCTTTCTTTCCCAGGGCAAGGAAGGGAAGTTTCAGACATACCACATTACAGCATAAGTAGAAGCACTGCAGGAGAATGAGCAGAAAGAATTTTTTGTTTTGCAAACCCACTTCATTGGACTTTTTCAGATGAGGATTAAGTTAGGCTAAAGGAAGATGGAAGAGAATATCTGCATTAAATCCCTGGACTTTACCTATGCAAATAAATAACCAGAAAGTAAGAAGATTCTTGCCCCAGCCTTGCCTCTGTCTTCTATATGTGTAGCTCTTTCTGTGAAATCAAGGTAGAGATGTCAAAGTTAAGTGACAACCTGAAAGATAAATGTGGGCTATTTTTAATACCAGGGCTAGCTGGTGGTTTAATGTTAGTGGAGTCAAATAAAGCAGAATGTGACACCACCACCAGTTAATGAGTGTTTGTTCCTGTGCCAGTAGCATTTTTAACACTGTAGAGAATTGCAAAAGAATAAGGAATAATCTGTGATTTCAAGGAACTTCATTTGGCTGGAGGATTTCTTCAAGACAAATGACTAGAAGCAGGGATATAAAATATAAACTGAAAGATATATACCTTAGCCAATTATACCATCACTGACACATACAGAAAATGAAGATTTTAAAAAATAAAAAAAATTTTTTTGAGGCGGAGTCTCACTCTGTCCCCAGGCTGGAGTGCAGTGGCACAATCTCGGCTCACTGCAGCCTCCACCTTTCAGGTTCAAGTGATTCTCCTGCCTCAGCCTCCCAGGTAGCTGGGATTACAGGCATGCACCACCACGCCCTGCTAATTTTTGCATTTTTAATAGAGACAGGGTTTTACCATGTTGGCCAAGATGGTCTTGATCTCTTGACCTTGTGATCTGCCCACCTCGGCCTCCCAAAGTGCTGGAATTACAGGTGTGAGCCATCATGCCTGGCTGATTAAAATGTTTTGATTAAGTAACACTTCTAGAGATTCTGTCAAAATTTTTTTTTTAATTCCTGGAGAAAAGTAATTCTTTAACATTTACAAAAGTTCATTTGGGTATTCCTGCTCCAGTTCTCTCGGTGTGGAACAGATGTAAAGTTGCTGCAAGGGAGTGGTTACGTGCCTCGGGAGGAAGCTGGACCAGGAATCGAGACTAGCTAATGAGAAGTAGACAGAACGGCGGAGACTTCTTTAAACAGTAGTTCCTAACCTTTGCCTTTTGTTTGGATCAAGAACTCTGTGATGCTTAATTTTATGTCTCCATTTGGCTAAGTGACAATGCCCAGATGTATATGGTCAAACATTATTCTGGACATTTCTGTGAGGGTGTTTTTGGGAGAGATTAAGATTTCAATCGGTGGACTCTGAGTATAGCAGATGGCCCTTCCTAATGTGGGTGTGTCTCATTGAATACACTATGAGCCTGAAGAAAACAAAAGACTGACTCCCCCTGAGCAAGAGGGATTCTCCGGCCTGATAGCCTTCAGATCTTAACCGCAGCCTTGGCTCTTCCTTGTCTTCAGCCTGCCAGCCCACCCTGCAGGTTTGGGACTTGCCAACCTCCACAGTCATGTGACCCAATTCTTTAAAATAAGTCTATTTATAATCACATCCTATCAGTTCTGTTTCTCTGGAGAACCCTGACTAACACAGACCTTTTCATGAGTTTTTAGAAGGAATATTTATTGAATGTCTTCTATGTGCCCAACTATGGATCCTCTTCCTAGAAAATCACACACAAATACAAAATTTTACATATGGTTTCCAGGGAATCACCAAACCTTTGAAGCACATCCATGGACTCCCTTCATTCATTTAAAAACTCCTCGGCTGGCTGGGTGCGGTGGCTTATGCCTGTAATCCCAGCACTTTGGGAGGCTGAGGCTGGTGAATCACCTGTGGTCAGGAGTTCTAGACCAGCCTGACCAATGTGGAGAAACCATATCTCTACTAAAAATACAAAATTAGCTGGGCATGGTGGCACATGTCTGTAATCCCAGCTACTCCAGAGCTTGAGGCAGGAGAATTGCTTGAATCCAGGAATCAGGGGTTGCAGTGAGCCGAGATCACGCCACTGCACTCCAGCCTGGGCAACAAGAGCAAAACTCTGTCTGAAAAAATAAAAATAAAAACTCTGGGCCTCCAGCTCTTTATATAAAGGAGACATAGTGGAATATTTCCCCATCCAAACATTCCTGCACTGAAAGCAGTTTCCACCTGGTGGGTGAAGTGAGGAGTCTGTCTACCTGCACAGAATTATCAAAGGACCAGGAAGGCATCAGGCCACAAATTTCCCTCTCCCTCGCCTCTCTGGGATGCTGGAATTTCTACATTAGCATCAGCACTTTGGGGTGGATGTTTGTTCACTTAACTAGAATAATGCATTGTTACTACCCATAACAATGGGTGTCGCTGAGACTAGCTGGTTATTCTGAAGCTAAAACATCAGCACTGCCTTCCTTGACATTCTCCTTATCTCCTTGTCCTTGCTGATGGACTGTGAGTGAAGGTGATGTGTGTTGCCTCCAGTCAGAGGCCATGCAGATGGGGATGCCTTTCATGCAGATTCAGTGAACGACTTCTCTAAGGTATTGACGGGAGGCCCCAGAGGGCCAAGGGACCAGATCCTCTTTCTCCTGCACTCCACACTGGACTGTGACACAAGCAAAAGATCAACCTTCGTTTGTGTTATTTATGTTAAATGACTGAGATCTGGACCTTGCTTGCCAGCTTATCCTGACTAATGCACACAGGAATTTTACCATTAGGAGAAAGATATTCGTTGAAATATTAGACAAATACCAACTTTAAAACTCTAATATGATCTAGGCCAGGCACAGTGGCTCATGCCTGCAATCCCAGCTTTCTTGGCTGGGCGCGGTGGCTCATGCCTGTAACCCCAGCACTTTGGGAGGCCAAGGTGGATGGATCATGTTAGGTCAGGTGTGTCATGTTAGGTCATGTTAGCCAGATGTGGTGGCGCACGCCTGTAGTCCCAGCTTCTCAGGAGGCTAAGGCTAAAGAATCACTTGAACCCAAGAGATGGAGGTTGTAGTGAGCCAAGATCGTGGCACTGCACTCTAGCTTGGGTGACAGAGCACAACTCCGTCTCAAAAAAAAAAAAAAAGGAAAAGAAAACCTTTCTTTATTATGCTGCCTATGTATGTGACTGGCTTCCCCTGCACTCACTTTTTATTTATTTATCTTTTTTGAGATAAGATCTCACTCTGTCCCCACTGGAGTGCAGTGGCATGATCTCAGCTCACTGCTACCTCTGCCTCCTGGGCTCAAGTCAGCCTTCCGAGTAGCTGGGACTACAGGCGCATACCACCACGCCTCGCTAATTTTTTTTTCTTTTGGTAGAGACCGGGTTTCCTCTTGTTGCCCAGGCTAATTTCAAACTCCTGAGGTCAAGTGATCCGCCCGCCTCGGTCTCCCAAGGTGCCGAGATTATAGTCTTGAGCCACTGCACCTAGCCACCCTCAGACCCACTTTTAAAAAACTTTATATTATAGAACATTTCAAAGATATACGAAAAAGGGAAAGTAATGTAATGGACCATCATTATGCTTCAACAATAACCAATGTATGGCAATTCCATTTCATCTATTTCTCCCTACCCCTTATTCCTTCCCCTGTTTTCTACCATTTCACTGGATTATTTTGAGATGCATCCCAGACTTCATATCATTTCATTCATACATATTTTAGTATGTAGCTCCAAAAAAAGGATTGTTTTTTGAAGAAAACGTAACCCTGACATTCTTACCACACCTAAAAAACTTCCTTATCATTGGCAAATATTCAGAATTCAAATGTCTCCAATCTTCTCATAATTTTTTTTTTTTTTACAATTTGTTTAAATTAGTACACAAACTTGATCCACACTTGCAGTTGGCTAATATGTCTAGTGGCTCTCTTTTCATTTACGAGCTGCCCTGCCTTCTTTTCTTTTCTTTTTTTTTTTCTTATTTATTTGTTGGAGAAAGTGGGTCATTTGTCCTATTGAGTTTCCCACATTCTGAATTTTGCTGATTGCATCCCTGTGGTGTCATTCAACCTGTTTCCCTAAGCCCTGTATTTCCTGAAAAGTGTCTGTTAGATCTACAGCCTTGATCAATTCCTGCTTGATATTTTGACAAGGTTATTTCAAAGGTGGTGTTGTGAGCTTCCCATGGCATCTCATCAGGGGCACATGTCTGCTTCTCTCCCATTTTTGTAATGTCAAGATTAATTAGGGGGTTTGGGTACTGCCAGCTCAATCCACCCATTAGAGAGTTCCCCATCAGCATTTCCCCTAATAGTTTTAACAGCCATTGGTGATCAGTGCTTGGATACATTATTTCTATGATTGCAAAATTGTGGTATTCTAACTCTATCATTCCTTGTTCATCTATTAGCTGAAAGGCTTCTAAAAGAAGACCTTTCCCTCAACAACAATTTAGTTACCCTGAAACACAGTTCGTATACAAAAGACAAATGCTCGATTCTTTCCCTTTTTAAACCAGTTTTCAGAGTAATGAGTTGGTTCCCTAGCAACCTGTAAAGGTGACCTATGAGAATTTTTTTTCTGGTATAATTATAAACTCATGGATTTTAACATATTTGATGTATTTCAATCGAGTGCAGATGCTTAAATTATTCCATCTTTGAACAGTGAGTTTCTTTCTATTGGTTCCTAACCTACCTATTTAGGACACAACACAGTCATCTCTGAAAGCTTCCTTACTTTCTAATATATCAAAATGTCCATTTATTTTCTTTTATTTCCTTTTTCTTTTTCTTTTTTCTCTTTTCAGAAGCCTTGCTCTGTCACCAGGCTGGAGTGTAATGGCACGATCTCAGCTCACTGCAACCTCTACCTTCCAGGTTCAAGTGATTCTTTTGCCTCAGCCTCCCAAGTAGCTGGGACTACAGGCACATGCCACCATGCCCGGCTAATTTCTGTGTTTTTAGTAGAGACTAATTTTTCTATTTTCAGTGGAGACAGGGTTTCACCATGTTGGCCAGGATGGTCTCAATTGCTTGACCTCATGATAAACCCACCTCGGCCTCTTAAAGTGCTGGGATTACAGGCATGAGCCACCACACCTGGCCTCCTTTTTCTTTGTTTCTTTTCTGCTTTTCTGAGAGAGAGAGTCTCCCCCTGTCACCCAGGCTGGAGTGCAGTGGCATGATCTCAGCTCACTGCAACCTCCACTTCCTGGGCACAAGTGATCCTCCTGCCTCAACCTCCCAAGTAGCTGGGACTATAGGTACTTACTACCATGCCCAGCTAATTTTTGTAGTTTTTTTTTTTTTTTTTTTTTTCCCCGTAGAGACAGGGTTTTGCCAGGTTGCCCAGGCTGGTCTCAAAACTCTGGGGCTCAAGCAATCTGCCTACCTCAGCCTCCTGAAGTGTTTCTGTTACAAGTGTGAGCCACTAAGCCTGGCCCGGAATGTCCATTTCTTGCCTCAGCTCTGGAATCAGTGATTATCCAAGGAAGCCCTGGTTCCCTTTAGTGACAAACTGTGTTTAGAAACCACAGGCACAGAACTGACCACTTCTCTACCTGGGAGCCCTCTCCTCACATCCCTCACATCTTCATGCGATCCTACTTTTCTCCAACCCTTGACTGTCTCAGCCTTTCCACAAGGGAACAAAAGATTAATAGCTAAAGGAAACTCATGATATAGTCACGTGTCACCTAATGACAGAGACGTATTCTGAGATATGCATCATTAGGAGACTTCGTCATTCTGTGAACACTGTAACATTCTCACACAAACCTAGATTGTATAGCCTGGTACATGCCTAAGCTAATGCTCTAGACTATCCCTCCTAGGCCACAAACCTGTATAGCATATTACTGTACTGAATATTGTGGGCAATTGTAACACAATCGTAACTATTTGTG